>JADRCD010045447.1:7706-19102 GCA_019843815.1 Montemys delectorum | reverse complement strand
AGGCAGATTTCTGAGTTCGAGGCCAGCCTGGTCTACAGAGTGAGTTCTAGGACAGCCAGGGCTACACAGAGAAACCCTGTCTTGGAAAAAAAAGGTCCTTGGCAGATGTCATACAGATTCTAAGAGAACACAAATGTCAGCCCAGGCTACTATACCCAGCAAAACTCTCAATTACCATTGATGGAGAAAAGAAGATATTCTATGACAAAACCAAATTTATACAATGTCTTTCCACAAATCTAGCCCTACAAAGGATAATAGATGGAAAACACCAACATAAGGAGTAAAACTACACTCTAGAAGAAGCAAGAATGTAATCTTTCAACAAACCCACACAAAACTAACAACAAAAATAATAGGAAGCAACTATTACTTTTTCATAATATATTAATATGAAAATTAATATTACCTACATATCCTAATCGATTGAAATCCAAAAAAATGAGGAATTAGAAATTTGTTGACTGTCATACACTGGTCTCTTTAATTTGGTAATTGGAGAAATGGGTCCAATATTGTACAATTCATATACACTTTCTGCTTGTTTATACAAGCTAGTGTCTTGCTGGTTTCTACATTATGGTCATGAAATCAGGCTTCTTCTATCTCAGCCTCTCTATTAATAGAATTGTTTATTTGATATTTTTACACTATATCATGGTTTTTCAGAACAGCATATATATTTCAAAAGTTTATACAGTCAAAAGAAAGGTAGACAATTAGCTTGGGGGTGGCTTGTAAGAGAAGAACAAAGAGTGAGACTGAATGCTTTGCTTGATGTTTGGAACTATTGTATCATGTTTGAAGAAGTGGACTTTATAAGTTACTCTTTCTCTGAGGTGAATGCTTTTCAAAATCATCACAGCCAATGAACCAGATTCTTACCCTCACCTAATGTCTGTGCCACCTTCCGTGCAGAACCATTGTTCATTGAAACAGTTAGTGAATGACTTCATGGATAGACCATCTTAATACACACACCATTTCTTAAATGAATGTAACCTGTTCTCTGTGGGAAGTCACTCATTCAAGTCAAATAGCTTTGACCATAGCAGGAAGTCTATATCCAAAAATCGTACCTACAATTCATTCCTTGGTGCAGCAGAACTGTCAACTCTCAGTTTAGCTACAAGGGAGGTAAAATCCTTTGGTGATTTGAGGGTCATTGAAGTACAGCCTTGTTACAATGAATTCCAATGTCTAAAAATTGTTCAAATTTTGGGCTTTTACTACAGTAAGAGCCAGGATTTTAAGCGCTACTCAGAACAAAACAAAGAAACAAAAAGACTTCATCTATTTATGTTCATTTAAAAAATACTAGTAGTGCTGTATTATTTTAAAATATATACTTAATATGTTTGGAATTTTTTCAAATTTATATTGAGACAAATGTATGTATTTTCAGTATTGCTATAGACAACCATCTACATAAGACTGTTCAATTGATTGTTGTTTTATATCAAACAATTTTCATAATACTCATTTTTATTGTTACAATATTTTACAATTTTAAAGAATATAACAAAATAAAAAAATGAAAGATATTGAAGGGGGTGTCCCTGGGAGGAGTTGGGTTACAAAAGGGAAACAAGAATGTGATATAATTCTGTTTACTTTAAATATGTTTTTAAATGCTAACAAATTCGGATAAATTGAAGTCATGTTTCTTTTCTCATAATAATGCAATAAAACTTAAATCAATAAAAAGGAAAATATCTAATAAAAATAATGCTTAGAAAAGAAAGTTAATTAAAATCTACAGAAAAGTTAACAAATTGCCAATCATGCTTAAATATATGTAAAATTCTTTTTTAAGAAGCTGAGAAAGCCACTAAACACATTACATAAAATATTTAAAGGTAATACATATTAAATGTATTTAAATAGTATTTTATAGGATGATTAATTAGATCTAGTACATATATGCTGTTTTCAGATAAATAACAGTTTTATTTATGTGGACATGTTATTTATATGTAGAGATTATAGGCCAGGCAGTAGTAGCGCATGCCTTTTATCCCAGCATTTGGGAGGCAGAGGCAGGTGGATTTCTGAGTTTGAGGCCATCCCAGTCTACAGAGTGACTTCCAGGACAGCCAGGGATATACAGAAAAACCCTATCTCAAAAAACCAAAACCAAAACCAAAACCAAAAAAATTATAGTGCTCAAGTAAAAACTTACACTGAAAAAAAAAACAAAAAAAACTGCAGCCTATCTAATCAAGTCAGACTAGCCAAATTTCACTATTAGATTATTTAGCTCAAATAAAAATAGAATGTTTGTTTCCAGCTCTAAGTTTTCCTACCAAACCATTATCATATGACTTCTGATTAATGAATCATTTCTCAATGCAGTATAATAATTCAAAGTAGTATAATAATTACAATTAGTAATTTATCCAATATATAGCACTTTGATTAAGCAATTAATAACACAAAAATTTCTATAACTATTCATAGTCTTAGCTTTGTTTCATGTTAAAGAGATGAAACGGTAAAGGTTTATTAGGCTAATATATCCATGTTATGAACCCTCATTAAGAGAATGTTCAGGCAGCAGGAACCTAAAGCAGATATCAAAAGTGACATTCACAATCAAAAGCAGTGAGAGATAGTGCACACTTACATGTTCTCAGCTGGCTGTCTCTTTTGCATTCAGTCTAGTTTGCAGACAATAGAATGGTGCTCTCTACTTTATGGATGGGTGGATGTGTCTTCCCACTTCAGAAAATCCCTCACAGGCCTGCCCACAAGTCAATAAAATTTATACAAGCTCTCGTAAAGACTCTATTACCAGATGATTTTTTTGTCTAGTTGGCAATTAAAACTATACATGTCTTTTAGCATTCTAAATTCTCTCACCTTTAAAATGGAGTCCCTTTTACTACTTAAAATTGGTCTATACATATGTAATACATTATTGCATATTTTAAGAAGTAATATTGTTTAGCTTTCTGAATTATGGAAAATTGGTTGTCCCTATTTTCATCCAATTTATACCTTATTTATTCTACTTATCTTGTTCATATTACCAAACTGATAAATTTTTAAGCTTTTATTCACTCACACAAACACACACACACACATGTATGTATATACTTGTATGCAGTAGAAAAACAGAAATACAGTAGCAAAAATTCAGTAACTAAGCACCATCAATTTTTTTTTGTTTTCTTTTGTTTGCTTTTTTTGAACTAAGCACCATCAGTAATAGTTTTAATTATGCTTATCATAGTCAATATGTTATTATTAAGTAATCCCACTTTTAAATATACCTGCTTCATGTTATATGCTGAATAACATGTGTCTGGGATGGTTACCTATAATTGTCATTTTGATTCAGCCTAGAATCACCTAGGAATAGAGTATTAATAAGTGATTTTTCTATATTGCATTTTCCTTTGGTCACATCTGTGCAAGACTATCTTAAGTTATGATGTGGAAATATCTAAACGACTCTTGGTGGTACCATTCCCTAGGCTTGGGGACCTGGTCTGTATAACAGTTCAGAAATTGAAGTGAGCAAAAGCATCCAAGTGAGAATACATTAATTCACTTCTCTTTACTCTTAACTTTGAATATAGTATGATGAGCTCTTTAAAGCTTCTGTTGATTTCTCCAACATTAACGGACATAATATGGAATTATAAACTAAGATAAACAACCTTTTCCTATTGCTTTTGTCATGTTTTATCACAGTAACAGAAATCAAAAGAGAATAGTGCTGTAGTCTTCTATTTTCATTATATTAAGATAAATTCAATGTATAATATTATGTACCTGTGTACATAATTTTTATTCATGTAAATTATTTATTCACTATCATGAGGGCACATTTTATAGGGAAGCTAATATTCATAGACAAATGTATATATACAATATATTTTATATATAAATGAAAGCTTCCATAATCAATACAAGAATATAAATGTAGATAATTACTATATGTATGCAAAATGTAAATAAATAGCTACCAGGTATTTTAAATTGTTTTTCTTCCTTAAAATGGCAGTTTCTTTTATATTGGTTATTTTTTTTATTTACATTTCAAATGATATCCTCCTTCTCGGTTTCCTCTCCAGAAACACCCATTCCATCTTCCATCTCTCTGCTTCTATAAGGGTGCTTTGGCACCCACCCACCCACTGCCACCTCTCAGCCCTGACATTCCCTTTTACTGAGGCATCAAGCCTTCACAGGACCAATGGCCTCCCCTCCCATTGATGTCCTACAAGATCATCCTCTGGTACATATGCAGCTAGAGCCATGGGTCCCTCCATGTGTACTCTTTGGTTAGTGGTTTAGTCCCTGGGAACTCTGGAGGTTCTGGTTGTTGTTCTTCCTATAGGGTTCCAAACCCCTTCAGCTCCTTCAGTCCTTTCAGTCTCCTGCATTGGGGACCCCATACTCAGTCCAATAGTTGGCTGCAAGCATCCACCTCTATAGTTATCCAGCTCTGGCAGAGACTTTCAGGAGACAGGTATATCAGGCTCCTGCCAGCAAGTACTTCTTGGCATCTGCAATAGTGTCTGAGTTTAGTGACTATATATAGGTTGGATACCCAGGTGGGGCAGTCTCTGGATGGCTTTTCCTTCAGTCTCTGCTCCACACTTTGTCTCCATATTTTCTCCCTTGAGTATTTTGTTCCCTCTTTTAAGAAGGACTGAAGCATCCACACTTTGTTCTCCCTTGTTCTTGGGCTTCATGTGGTTTGTGAATTGTATCATGAGTATTCCATGCCTTTGGGCTAATATCCACCTATCAGAGAGTGCATACCCTGTATGTTCTTTTGTGACTGTGTTACCTCACTCAGGATGATATTTTCTAATTCCATCCATTTGCCTAAGAATTTCATAAATTCATTGTTTTTAATGGCTGAGTAGTAGTACTCCATTGTGCAAATGTACCACATTATATACTCCTGTGTTGAGGGACATCTAGGTTGTTTCCAGCTTCTGGCTATTATAAATAAGGCTGTTAAGAACATAGTGGATCATGTATCCTTATTATATGTTGCAGCATCTTTTTGAAAGTAACAATAGTTTTCTGAATTCTTTTTAATCAAACATCATTCCAAAAATAGGGTCATATTATAGGTATAAAAAAACAGACTTAAAAGCATCTCTCCATATTTAAATTTGAGAGCCATTCTCCTTTTCTTGATTAAATGTAGGATTTAGCAAAATAAAAATATTGTTAATAATAATGTTTTACAGTATAAAATCTCAATTAATACATGGTTTCTTTGCTGTTATTTTTATTTCTTAATCTACTAAAGTATTAACTGTTTTAAATTAAAAGGATCTGTACTGTAATATCTCTGATAGTGGGAGTAGGGAGAGTTCAGTACTTTGCTTAGCTTCCACTTTTATTAAAATTGAGAACATATCTTGTATTAGCTTAGTCTAAACCAGAATGAAACAAAAAATAAATATAAGTGTGCATGCACGCACACACACCCATAAACACGCACACACACACACACACACACATCAGGAAAATAATTATCTATCTTTAAATATATATTGTTGACTAAAACAAAGCCATGTGAATGTATATGTGAAGGTGACTAAAAGAAACTATATATATATATATATATATATATATACACATATATATGTATAGTATTTATGTATACTAAAAGTATATTTACAAAACAAAACTTTATTTTCTAAAAGTTTAGACATCTGTCAAATTTTGTAGATTTTCTCAACAACTCTATTCAGCTAAAGATAGCTGTATCAGTAGCTTTTTGGTGTGGCTCAGCCCATGAACTTTAATCAAAGAACTTTCTACTTATTGTAAAGAAGATTTAATAAAGTCAACCAATAGCCAAGAGATAGAGCAGGTAACCAGTTGACTGGGAGTGAACTTAGGAAAAAAACATAGAGTTATAAGAAGTCAGGAGGATGGGTAAAGAGAAGCATAGTAAGTAGAAGGGAGGGATATTCAACATGAGTGTTTTCTGAGAGGGTATGGGAAAAGAGAGCTTCCTTTTGGAATGTAAGCTGATGAGGTAGGTCAGCTGGGCTCTAACTGCCTCTCTGAGTTAGCACACTTTCATCCCAGCATCTGGCTCTAGCATCTTTTTTTGGTAAAATCAAACTCTGAGATTTTGTTAAAAACAACAATTTGGTTCTTTCAGATCCTGTAACTTAATGCTTTATATTTGGACAGATTTGTTGACTTAGAGTTTACCAAAGCCTGAATATCTCTTTATTGGCATTACTTAGGAAATCATAACAAGTAGAAAAATTAACTCATAAAAAAATCACAAGAGTTTATTCTTCTCCTTTAAATAATATTAAAAATGATGTAAGTAAATTTTAAAATACTGAACATCTGATGATGTAATTGCAGCTGTCTATTGCTTTACCCTTCTCTTCCATTTCCAAATTCACACTTTCTTGGGAACAAAAATATACATCATGTAAAGATCCCTACCATTTCAATGAAATAATAAATCTCACTTTTATTCTGGATTTGAAGCCTACATAATTAGCTATTTTTCAACAGAGGAATAGGAAGCAAAAGCAACTAGAAGTCAGCAGTGGTATGTCAAAATGTGAGTACAAAAATGTATTTGGCAATGTCTTCTATCATAATATTGTTATTATTTTTATATACTGTGATAACAATATGTAAAAATAATATTTATAGTTTTATTAAAACTTAATAAGATTTATGATACTACTCTGTTAATGATAAATAACATGGTTAAGAGTTTGTTTTAGATTATATTTTAATGCTATATCACATCACAGATGTTTTATATAAATAAGTGTGTAAAAATATAATTCTCCACTACACTCCCTACTTCTCAGCTTTCATTAACAATGTTACCTTCCACCTTGTTACCTTAAAATTAAACAAAAAGTACCAAAAGAAAAAAGTAAAGTCAGTATATTATGAAAAAGAAATTCACATGTTAAAAATATAACTAATAATTACCATTAACATAAAAGTCATAGTCACAGAGTCCCCAATGAAGGAACTAGAGAAAGGAGCCAAGGAGCTGAAGGGTTTGCAGCCCCTTAGAACAAACAACAATATGAACTAACTAGTACCCTCAGAGCTCCTAGGGACTAAACCACCAATCAAAGAGTATACATGGTGGGACTAATGGCTCCAGCAGCATGTGTATAGCAGAGGATGGCCAAGTCAGTCATCAATGGGAGGAGAGGCCCTTGGCCCTTTGAAGTGTCTATGCCCCCATGTAGGGGAATGCCAGGGCCAGTAAGCAGGAAAGGGTGGGGTGGCAAGCAGAGGGAGGGGGGAGGGAACAGGGGTTTGTTCTTATTGTTGTTTTTTGGTTTTTTTTTTTGTGTGTGTGTGTGTTTTTTTTTTTGGAGTGGAAACTGGGAAAGGAGAAATCATATGACATGTAAATAAAGAAAATATCTAATAAAATTTTTAAAAAGTCACAGTCATATATAATGTGGTAGTGTCATAAGGCTTATGGCAATGACAATATACAAATCCACAAGAATATTTTAATAGACAGTGACATTTCTGCTCATAGTTAAAGCAGGTTGACAGAACATAATATAGATTAACAGAGAAAACATTATTAATTTCTTATATTATTTCTTATAGAGTTACATATCACAGAGATCTCATTGTTATTAGCTATTGATTCATTATCTGTGAATCTATGAAAATGTGCAGTAAGGTCTTGCACTAATTTTCTTGTACTGGTCTTGTTAACATACACAATGTTTTAATTTTCCCATGTTAAGCATATTTATTCCCTTGCATGCAGTAAAACAAAGAAAAGTGTTAAAGCTCAAAACACATCAAGGACACAGCTCACCTTAGTTTATATTATATCTTTAGCTTGCATATTCCTGAACTTTATCACTAAGATTTGGTAAACTCTTCCAGTTCTTAATGATTCCCTTTCCTTGCTTATACACATATTTTCTTTAATTTTTAAAATATATTTATTGAAAAATTTTTATATAATATATTCTGATCACAGTTGCCCCTCCCTTTAATTCCTCCCAGATCTTCCACACACACCCAACCTCACACCCTTTAGCTCTCTCTTTAGAAAACAAACAGGCAAACAAAAGCAAAAATATACAAGCAAGACAAAAATGCCCAAGCAAAGTAGTATATGTTGTGTTGTCTCGGTATCCTAAAATCCTCTGGTTCCTACCATTCTTCCTCTCCCTCACCTGTGACATTCTCAAGTCTCTGTGTAGTGTTTTGCCTGTGATTCTCTGATTCTGCTCCTTTCAATTGCTGCATGATGCCTTCTGATGACAATTTGATTAGGCACCATCTATGAGTATATAAAAATACCATTAGGAATCATTTCATTGACTTTTTTATGCCAATCATGTTTGGTTCTCCCCTGTTTCTCTGGGATATTCTGACTTGGGTTCCTGGCAATACAGACAGTGTTATTTATAAGTTAACCACTTCTTGCCATTGCCCTATCTCATCTTTCAGGCAGAACAGATTAATATAAAGGTTTTTAGCTAAGTTTTTCTTTTAGTCACACTGCTAGGAGCATTGCCTGGTTAGAGATAATGACCAGCTCAAGCTACACATTCCTCTAGAAGACTTCCCTAGTGTCACATTCATAGGGCATTTTGACATGGACTCTCAAGTGTACCTTAATTCCAATGGATTTTCCCAATACTCTACCTCCATCTCATCCACACCCCCTCCCCCAGTGCATGATCACTCCTATTCCCATTCCTACCTGCCCCCACTCCAGAACAGTAGCAAAGTCTATTCTATTTTCCCTTCTCATGGAATACATATGTCCCACCTTTAGTCCTCCTTGTTACTTAGCCTCTCTGTATCTGTGAACTATAGCATGATTACTTAATGTCCATTTATAAGTGAGCAGATAGATACATACCATGTATGTCTTTCTGGGTCTGGGTTACCTCACTAAGGGTAATCTTTTCTAGTTCTATCCATTTTCCTTAAAATTTCACAATGTTATTTTTAATAGATGAGTAACACTCTACTGTATAAATGTAACACATGTTTACTGTCCATTCTTCAGTTGAGGGACATCTCTTTAGTTTCTAGCTATTATAAACAAAACTGCAATGAACATGGTTGAGGAAGTGTCCTTGAGATAGGATGGAGCTTTCTTTGGGTATATGCTCAAGAGTAATGTAGGTTTTGAGGTAGATCAAGTCCCAATTTTCAGAAAAACCATCATATTTATTTTCATAGAGGTTGTACAAGTTTACACTCCCACTAGCAGTGGAGGAGTTTTCCCCTTGCTCTACATGCTTTCTAACATGACCTGCCACATGTGTATCTCAGCCATTTGAGATTCCTTTGTGGAAAATTCTGTTTAGAAATGAAGGGTTTGCAGCCCCTTAGGATGAACAACAATTACTAACTAGTACCCTCAGAGCTCCCAGGGACCCAACCACCAATCAAGGACTATACAGGGTGAGACTGAATGTTCTGGCAGCAGGTATATAGTAAAGGATTGCAAATTCGATCATCAATAGGAGGAAAGGACCTCGGCCTTGTGAAAGTTCTGTGCCCCAGTGTAGGGGAAGGCCAGGGCCAATAAGTGGGAGAGGGTGGGGTGGCAGGCATGGGGAGGGGGGAGGCAAAAGGAGTTTGTTCTTGTTGTTTTTGTTTGTTTGTTTGTTTGTTTTTTGGAGGGGAACCTGGGAAAGGGAAAATTTACATGTAAATAAAGAAAATATCTAAAAAATAAATAAATAAATAAAAAAGAAATGTATCTCACTTTTAATTGGATTGTTTGGTTTGTTGATACTTCATTTCTTGAGTTCTTTAAATATTTTGGATTCTAGACCTCTGTCAGATGATATTTTCTAAATTTGTAGGCTATCATATTTTTACAATTGACAGTGTCCGTTAAGTGTTCTATTCAAAGTTTCCCTGCTTCTACCCACATCTAATAGAATATGATGGTGAGTTTACAGTAGTAAAGTTAACAAACTTTCTTTGTGAACTCCAAATTTTTTCATTTAAAGGATTCTGTTAATTTTTCCCTAAAATATGACATTAGCACATTGTAAATTATATTATGAACATCAAAATTGACAATACATCTGAAAATGATCTGTGTATAAAAATGTAATCATTAAATCCCATCACTGGATTACATTATTTAAAATTCAGAAAAGTCCATTTGGGGGAACTTCACAAGCTTATCTCTAAACCATAACAAAAAAAATATGATGGTCTCTCTTTTCCTAAACCTTTCCATTTTATTAGACTGCATTGAAAATTTTGCAGATACACTTTAAAGAGCTTCTCTTAACATATATTTTTCTTGATGTAGTAAGAGGAAATAAGGCTTCTTAGCATAAAAGCAAAGTGAACACATTAAGATAAAGATTTTATTATCTTTAATCTTTTTTTTGCAGTCCAGTTGTTATCCCTCTCTCATTCTGTCCTCTAATAGTACCTCATCCCATTCCTCCTCCCCTGTCACCAAGAAGATGTCCCCACACCTCATACCCCCAAAACTCTGCAAGGCCTCCCCATTCCCTGAGGTCTCAGGTCTCTCAAGGATTATATATGTCTTCTCTCACTGAGACCAGACTTGGCAGCACTCAGCTATGTATGTGTCAGGGGCCTCAGACCAACTAGTGTATGCTCTCTTGTTGGTGGCTTAGTTCCTGAGAGATATCAGGAGTCCAGGTTAGTTCAGCCTGGTAGTCTTCCTATGGGGTTACTCTCTTCCTTAGCTTCTTCCAGCCTTTCCCTAATTCAACCACAGGGGTCAAGGCTTATGTCCATTTGTTGGGTATAAGTATCTGTTTCTATCTCTGTCAGCTGTTTCTTCAGCCTCTTAGAGGTCAGCCATTCTATGCTCCTATCTGAAAGCACACCATAGCATTAGTAATAGTATCAGGCCTTGGAGCCTTCCCTTGAGATAGGTCTCAATTTGGGCCAGTCACTGGACCTCCTTTCTTTCAGTCTCTTCTCTGTTAGAACTCAAAAAGCTTAACAATTCATAGGCCCTAAATTGAAGATGCTTCAATCTTACTACAAAGTGAGAAGAATTTAGAGGGCAGAGGGAGGGAGAGAACTTGATGGAAGAGGGGAAGAACATGTGATCAGGTATGGAAGAGGGGAACAGCACTGAAGCCCGGAGGGCTAGCAAAATGAAAATATACACCCTCAGGAGGTGGGAGGTATGAGGACACCCTAGAATCTACCAGAGATCTGGGAGGTGAGAGAATCTCAAGACTCAAAGGGAGGTACCTTAGATGAAATGCCCACCAGTGTGGAGAGGGAACTTATAGAGCCCACCTCCAGCAGGAAGACAAGACACTATGTGGAGGGATGGACCTGCTATCCTACAGTCAAAAACTCTGACTCAGAATTGTTCCTGTGTAAAAGATGAAGTTTTCCTAAAGAGAAATATTAGTGTTACA
>JADRCD010045446.1:7568-18126 GCA_019843815.1 Montemys delectorum | reverse complement strand
GTAAATATATCATATTATGTTTATTCACTACTCAGTGGAGGGATATCTAGGTTATTTCCAGTTTCTGGATATTATGAACATAAGTGAACAAGAGTCCTTGTAATGGATGGAGCATTCTTTGAGTACATAGCCAGGACTTGTATAGCTGGTTCTTGAGTTAGGTTGATTCCCAGTTTTCTGAGAAACAACCATATTGATTTCCAAAGTGTCTGTACAAATTTGCAATCTTAAAAACATGGAGGAGTATCCTCCTTGCTACATACCCTCAACAACATGAGCTGTTACTTATGGTTTTGATCTTAGCCATTTTGACTGGAATCTCAGAGTCATTTTGATTTTTTTCCCTTATGGCTAATGAGGTTGAACATTTCTTTATGTGTTCCTTGGCCATTTGAAATTACATTGTTGAGAATTCTCTGTTTACATCTCAATCCCAATTTTTAATTGATTTATTTGTTTTGTTGATGTCTAGTTTCTTGAGTTATTTATATATTTTAAAAATTAGCCCTAGGTCAAATGTAGTATTGGTAAAAATATTTCTCATTCTGTAGGCTGACATTTTTTTCTATTGAAAATGTCATTTTCCTTATAGAAGCTTTTCGGTTTCAGGAGATCCCACTTATTGATTGTTGATCTTAGTACCTGAGCTATTGGTATTCTATTCAGGAAGTTATCTCCTGTACAAATGAATTCTGGGCTAATTCCCATTTTCTCTTCTGTCAGGTTTAGTGTATCTGGTTTTATGTTGAGGTTTTTTATCCATTTGGACTTCAATTTTTTATAGAGAAATAGATATGATTCTACTTGCATTCTTCTACATGTAGACTACTAGCTAGACCAACAACATTTTTGAAGTTATTTTCTTTTTCCCATTGTATAATTTTGACTTTGTTACGAAAAATCAGGTGTCCATAAGTGTGTGAATATATGCCTTCAATTGGATTCCATTGATTGACCTGACTGTTGCTATACTGACACCATTCAGTTTTGATTACTCTTGTTTTGTAGTATAGCTTGATATCAGGCAGGGTGATACTTCCAGAAGTTTTTATTGTACAGAATTGTTTTAGCTTTTTTTTGTTTGTTTTTTTCATATGATATTTTCCATTTTAATATCTTGAACAGTTTTATTCATTTCCTTCTCCTGTTTGTTGATTTGTTTCTTTTTGGTTTTCTTTAAAGTATTTATTCATTTCCTTCCATTGTTTATTTGTGTTTTTCTGGATTTCTTTAAGGTATTTCTTCACTTCCTCTTTAAGGACCTCTAACATTTTCGCAAAATTGGTTTTAAGGTTGTCTTCTTGGATATCCATGGTTTGCTGGGCTGTGGTTGTGCCATAATGACCTGGGTTTTGTTAATTATATTTTTATGGTGGCTATTAGTCATCTGGGTTTAGGTTAATTATAGTTTAACATCCTGATTTCTTAGTTTACAGAAGGATGGATTTTTTTTTTTTACCTTTGCTCCTGTTTCTTCTCTAAACTTCTGGCCTGAGTGGTCTGTGGTCTTGGTTATTGATGATTCCAATGGTTCAATAGGGTATATCTGCTGGGATTTTGCTGGTCTAAATGACCTTTGGAACTTTGGGTGCTGATATTGCCTTGGGGGTTCTAGAGTTCTGGGGTCCTGAGGACTGGCATGTCCTCTAGAGTTCTGAGTATTGGTGTTGCCTCTGTGGTTCCAAGTACCCCTATGGCCTCTCGTAGAACAGAGGGCTTCTGTGGTTCTAGGTACTAGCCTGGCCTCTGTTTCTGGATCCTGGTTTAGCCTCCAGTAATGCTTATTGTCTTCTGCTGGAATTGAGGGCCTGGAGTTCTGGGTACCTAAGTGTCCTCTGGTAGTGCAGGGTGCTTCTGCCAGAGTTGTGGTCTAGGATATGAGGATGAGAGGAGAGTATGCTGTTGCAGAAAGTTGAGCCAGCTCTAAGATATGTTGACAATCAGTGGGCAGGAACTTTTCTGGGCTCTGGGTACTGGCAATGAGTCCAGTAGAGTAAGGGGCTTCTGCCATAGTTGTCACAGATATGGAGACAAAGGAGGGATTCCTTTATGTATATTTTAACATATCATATTCACAAAATTTCTCACTGGTATGTTAATAAGTATTATATCATACTTATAGATAAATTTAGGGATAATATCTATATTATATTATATAATAACTAATGAACACTTTTTCTGTTTAATATTTCACTGATTTCTTTCATTCAGCAAAAATATGTTTTGGCATTCACATTAGTTGTGAACATTTAAACACATTATTTTATATTCAAACATCAAACTTGGGTTTTACTCTTTATTATAATATTAAAAATGTTAAGTTAATATATTGAACTTATAAACTGCTATTTTACTGAGATTTCCTTAGTAAGTATATCTACCAAAGAGAGAATGTTTTGTGACATGATTTGTATGTTTCTGCCTTCTTTTATGCTCATAATATACTATGTAGGATTTTGCTTTATTCACTGTATTTAACTGGAAAGAAAGGGTTCTCTGGCTAAAGTACAGAGAACTCATGGGCAAACATATATATTTAAGGAACAGCTCAATACTATGTTAATTTATGTAACCAACAGAATTAAGTATTTACTTTGGACCTATGATCTCCCTGCTCATACTCTTTGGAGTAAATTTACAGTACTACATATAGAGTCCTATCTCTTCAGTGAGTCTTGAATCCAATCACAGAACAGAGAGCTATTCTCATAAAAGCTATCTCGATATTGCATATAAATGGGCATGTTTCTGTGGCTGGTTGATAGTGCAGTTCATAAGGTTTCTGGCAAGGCAAAGTTGTTGATGTCTTTTCTCACCAGCAAGCTGAGTAGCAGTTTCCAGCATTATAAAGCTAGCTAGCAGGAAGATGCTTCCATCCCAGCAAAGTTCCAGCTTGATTTCTTAACAACATGCAAGCAAAATATTAAGTAGCCTAAGCAACAAAAACATTCCATATTGTTTTGTTCAGCAACAATGAGGAATTACTTTAGCACATAATTTTCAGAGAGCCTCTAGGGCCTTTCTAATGAGCAACTTATAAGGTCATGTGTAATCAGAATTATAATTTTCTATAAATTACTCATAATTTATAGAAGGAGATTTTTCCAACTACACAGGGTAGCGACTTACTCATTTAAAATATGCATTGCTATTCAACTTTGGTTTTAAGATGGTAGGTTTCCCTATGTCTTTTACATACTGCTTTCATTTTAGAAAACTTCTACAACCCCTTCATCTTCCTTATTCACCTACTCCCTCCATGCTAAAAACTTTCAGCTCATAGTATTTCCTCTCACTAATTTCATCTTACCTATATTTTACTATATTCCACTTCCTTGAGGTGGTCACCTACTAAATGACCCCTTTCTATGTATCTGGCCATTATAGTAACCCTAGAGTGAACACACAAAATTAAATATTTAAATCTATGATCCGCATATACAATCTGGGATAGCCATTATGGAAATCTTTTTGAAGCTAGAAATAGAACTACTACTACCAATTTTCCATGCCTAATATACACAAAGAACTTTATTTCACACTACTGAGATACTCAGAGATTCATACTTGTTGGTGATCTACTCAAAATAGCTATAAATAGAATCAGCTGTGGTAGCCATCAAGCAATGAATCAACAATGAAAATGTGGTATGTCTACACAAGGAAATTCTATTACACATAGAGAAAAAATGAAATTATGAACTGAAAACAGAATATGGTAGCACAGTTTACAAAATTATTCATGTTCTTCCTTAATATACGGTTTGCTAAAATTTTATTTGGAATTTTGTAGTTCTAAAAGGTAGGGTTGTTGGCTTGCAGTATCTTATATGTCATAATTTTTTTATATTTAGTACAAAGAGACTCATTTTAAAAATACAAATTGAAATTATTTATGCATATATTTCATCTATTAATTGTTAATTCTTAGAATTATCTACTTGATATCTTTCAGTCATGGTTTTCTTATATTTAATTTGTAATGATATATTTTAATTGAAATAGATTTATATAACTTTCCCCCTTCGATTCATCCCTCAAGATCCTCCCAGAGACTGTCTGTCGATTCTTACATATTCTCCTACTGCCGAGTTCACAGATTATTTTCCTTTGATTATATTGTGTACATATACACACATATACACACATATACATATATGTATATATATGTGTGTGTGTGTGCGCGCGCACGTGCGCACGTGAACAAATGTATAAACATAACCTGCTGAGTGCATCTTATGTTGTATATGTATGGCTTCAGGTCTGACCACTCTGCGTTGGACAACTGTTAAGGGCTCTCATCCCTGGGACAGGCCAATTCTCTTTCCAGCAGTTATCTGTTGCCTGTACTTCCTTGCCTAGTGGTGGGCCAAAGGTAGAGGCTTGGGATGGAAATAGTAGGATAAAAGTGATATAAACTGGGAATGGGAATAGTAGGGAGGAGAGAGGAAGGTCTATAGAAAAGAAGAAAGAAGGGTGAATCACAACAATTACTGGCATGGCAAGTATGCATAAAGGTAGAATGAGTGATACTCATATGTCAGTGTATGTCTAGACATTTTATTGAGGGACATTTTTCAAAGCTTAAGTTCATGTTTTACTAACTAAAAAGTATTCTGGTTAATTTTCGTATTTTACAACTTTTAATAGTATGTAACTTTGAAAGAATTACTCTATTTACATCCAGCTTCTTGAATTGATGTGGTTGTCAGGGTTTCCAATGTTCTCATCTTGCTCTTAGTAGATGAAGAACCTTTAGTAGTGCTTCACTTTAGAGGATGATATTGTTTGAGTTTTTCTTTTCATTTTTGATAAATATAGAAGAAGCTTTTAAATTTTATTGATTATTTTCAAAGAAGCAATTTGATTTGGAGTTAATATTTCCCTGAGTAAAATAACATTGATTTCTACATTTATCTTTACTTTTTATTTCTATTTGATTTGTTTTTGTAATACCATTTATTTCACTCTAAAGTGGGAAATTAGATATTCAGACTTATACTTTTGTATTACTAGTATATTTTTAATAAACTAATTCTATTTTCTCAGAAATGTATCATTGAATTTTACTATGTTAGTCATGTTGCAATAACATAATAAAAATATGTTCAATAAACATCATAAAATTATTAACAACTTAATTAAGCTTGTTGTTAAAGAAGTTTCAGTTCATGGCCATTTGCTTATGATGTTACTGGGTCTATATATAGGCAAAAATTAATACAAAGAACATGTGATAGAGTGCTCACCTCATAGAGCGCAGGAAACCCAGACAGAAGGAAGCCTGAAGATACTATGTTCTCTTCAAAAGCACACCTCTAGGAATCTGACTTCTTTCTACCAGAAATCACCTCTTAAAATTTCTTTTAGTTCCCAATGATACTATCAGCTAGGGACCAGGTATTTAACACATCGTATTTGAGATGTCACTTAAGATCTAAACCACTATATTTTACTTCTTTCTCTCAGGGGCTAACATTAATATCTTAGTCAAAATACATGAATAGTCCATCTCTAAAAGTCTGAACTGTTTCATCTTTACTATGCAGTCCAGTATCAAAGCCTTATCTAATTTTCAATGAAAATCATTCCACAAATCAAAGATACAAGTGAAAAAGGGTAAACATCACCTTATAGAAGCAGGGGGGACAGAGGTGGGATAAGGGTTCTGGAAGGGGAAACAGGGAAGGGGAAGAATATTCAAAATGTAAATAAATAAAATGACCACTAAAAATTTTTTTAAAAGGTCAACAAGCTGAAGGGCCCCAGTGAGGATATCTCAGTCCCACTTAGGAGGGAGAAGAAAGCAACCACAAGTGGGGAGGGAAGGAGGGACCAGGGTAACAAAGAAGATGGGGGAGAGGTGAACATGATCTGGTATTGGGTGAGGGAAAAGATAGAGGGGAAGCCCCTGAAGGCCAGCAGAAAGAATGGAAACAGGTAACCTTGGAGGTAGGAGGTTTGGGGAACCCTCCAGAATGTCCCAGAGACCTGGGAGGTGAGAGACTCTCAGGACTCAAAGTGAGGGGTCTTAGATGAAATGTTCTACATTGGAGAGAGTAGACTTTTAGAGCCCACCTCCACCAGGAAGAAAGGGCATCAAATGAGGAATGGGGTTGCCATCCCGCAGTCAAAACTGACAATCAATTGTTCCTGTTGAAAAGAACTTCAGGGATGGAAATGGAGAGGAGCCTGAGGAAAAAAAAGGTAAGGTGACAGGCCCAAAGTGGGATCCAGCTCAAGGGAAGGCCCCAAGGCCTGACACTATTTCTAAGGCTATGGAGCGCTCAGAAAAAGGGACCTAGCATGACTACACTCCAAAAGACCCAACAAGCAGCTGAAAGAGTCAGATGCAGATATTTGCACCCAACCAATGGACAGAAGCTGCTGACCCCTGTTGTTGAATTAGGGAATAGCTAGAAGAAGCTGAGAAGTAGGGCAGCCCTGTAGGAGGACCAGCAGTCTCAATTAACCTGGACCCCTGAGATCTCTCAGACACTGGACCACCAACCAGGCAGCATACACCAGCTGATATGAGGCACCAACACATATACAGCAGAGTACTGCCTGGTCTGGGTTTAGTCAGAGAAGGTGAACCTAACCCTCAAGAGACTGGAGGTTCCAGAAAGTTTAGAGGTCTGGTAGGGTAGAGGGTAGGAGGTGGGGTCCTCCTTGTGGAGACAGAGGCAGGGAGGAGGTATGGGATGTGGAACAGTCAGAGGAAGGACCAAGAGGGGAATAAAATCCGAAGTTTAAAATAAATAAATAAAAGATAAATAAATAAACAAACAAAACAAAAATACCCCAAAATTTAAAACAAAAAGAAAACTGAAAAATAGAAAAATGTTATGGGTGAATTGGACCAAACTCAATAAGGCAAAGACTAAATCCTATAACTCTATATCTGTATCCCAAGCATGTGATAGAATTATGCAAGCACTAAAAACTTTGGAATAGCAATACCTATCTGCTGACTGCAGCTTTTCTGGCATATCACTTATGTGGGTTTAACACATTCTGCAGATTTTTGACATAGCATCTCAAGCCTTCCTTAATGCTTGGTGTAGTCACAGATTGGCTGGCACCTTAATTTGTCTTCAATATATCAGTAGACATTTCTCGTAAGTACAATTTTTAGATTCTGCACACCCCCAAACCAAATATCATATACACAATGCCAAGATCTACAATAGGATACTTCAATAGCTGGGCTCCCTTGGGACAGGGCTACAGTAGTTTTTTTTTCTTATTTCCTATCCTTGTAAACATACGAAAACATTTGTGGGGCTACTGTTCCATATTGTCCTGTGCAGGCTCTAGTCTCAAAAGTTTCACAATTTTAAACATTTGACCTTTTGCTAGATGTTGCCTTCCTACTTAATGAGATACCATCAAAGCACATTTACTATTCCCTGGTACTATGTAACTTATTTTTGCAACAATGCTAATTTATTTGTCAACTGCACCTACCTTGGCCTGAATTGTATATTTATGAATTCTCTTTTCTAGCCAAGTTGAAATTATTTATTAATTATTGTAATGTGCCTTTTGCTCTAAACTCTCAGCATAAATATGGTTAAAAGCAGCCAACATTGTTCATGCCACTGTACAAATGCTATACAGTTTTGAAACTTGTGCTGGCTGAATGATAATCTATTACATGGATGTACCATATTCCCTTCTCTATCCATTCTTATTAGCTATTATATGTGATGTTGTTTTGAGTAATTGTGTAGAATTTTTGTGTTGAATTATACTTTAATGGATCTTATACACACAACTGGGAATGAAATTTATGTGTCTTATGGTAACTCAACAAGATAATTACTTGAAACACTACCACATTGAGATTTTTTTTTTAACATTTTTGTTAGAAATCTGTACAGATTCTAAATTTTTGCCATTCTTGTCAACTCTTACTATTGCCTATTATATATCATTTTATTAATAATGGATTGGTGTATGTGAGCTTATCTCATTAGAATTTTGACTTGGATTCCCTGATAAAGATTGGAGTATCATTTCTTGTACTTCTGCACATCTTTAGAGAGATATTTACAGAAGTTTTTTATTTTTAAATTTAGACAGTTTTGTTTCAATTTTTAGATGTTGAAGTTATTTACATAGTATTTTTAGTTATAAGGCTCTTCAGATGTAATTTTAAAATATCTCATCTCACTTTATTTTTTTATTTTTTTCAAAATATTATTTAATGAAAAAATAAGCTGATAGAGATCACTATTTCTGTGAAGTATCACAGTCCTTTTGAAGAAACCATTCCAGAATATATCTCACTCCCTTTTCTCTAAGTGTTATAACTTTAAGTCTTACACTTAGACTTAAGATCCTCTTTGAATTATTGTATTTGCTGATGGCTAGTCTACTGATTTCATTCTTTTGCATACAGATATCCAATTGTCCCAGCACCATTTGTTGAACACTTTTCTTCACTGGATTGAGTTGGCACCATTATCAAAAAAATCACTTCACCATCAAAGTAAGGGTTGATTTCTTGACTGAATTTTATCCTAAGGTCTATATCTATTCTTATGCTAGTTTTACCATGTCTTCAACACTGTATCTTTATACAAAGATTTATAATTGGGAAATGTGAATCCATTTTTAAACCAGGATTGTTTTGGATCTTATTCATTTCTATGAGAATTTTAGAATCAATTTCAACACCAGTTTATGTGGAAAGGCCCAGTAGAATTTCAATAAGCTAATTTTGTTAATAAAAATAGTTTGGGTGAGTTTTTCCATTATATATTGTAATATTACAAATTGCAATATTACATATTATACTTTATGAATGCAAGATATCTCTTTAGAAACTCCTTAGACCTTCTTAATAGTATTTTCTGGATTTCAGTACATATTTTAGACATAACTATAGTTAATTCTCAATTCTCAACTGATTTTTAGCCAATTGAAAATGAAATGCTTTATTGGTTTAAATTTCAGATTGTTCACTGTTACTGTGTAGAAATATAAACATTTTTTCCCAAACTGATCTTGTTTTCTTTATCTTTTGGAATATTAAATACCTAATGGTCATATATAGATTACCTGATGCGATTTTCTTTGTTTTCTTTATGATTTGTATATATCATTTTATGTACCAATATAGACGTGTTTATCTGTCTATTGTTAACTGTTTTTAATTCCTCTCTGTGTGTGAGATTTCACTAGATGAAGAGAAGTGGTGAAATTACCATCTTTGTTTTATTCCTAATGTTCTAAAGGAAATCTTTCAGTATCCTTGCTCAATTCTATACCTAACTTTGGCAGTTTCTTTTTTCATCTACTTCATCTTGTATTCTTGTAATGCAAGTGTGTTAGATTTGGTCAATTTCTTTTCTATTTTTGATTCAATGGAGATGATTCTATGGTTTTGGTTGTTTAATCTACTATCATACTGGATTAATTGATAAATTTAAACATAAACTAAATTCTTATATTTTATGGTAAGAAAATAATGAGATACATTCTTCTAACAATCTTTAAGTTGAGAATATTACTACTGTTTGTGCTGTACAATTTACTATTTGTACTGTACAATTGTATACAGCTGCTTTATAGAACTTTTAGCTTTTATGCAACTGAAGTTTTATACTCAGTAAAGTACAATTCCCCATTTCCCAAACAACTGTTTTCTGAAATAAGCTACTTTCTCTGATACTTATATGCTTGAAAAATACCTTAAATACACATGGAGAAAGGAGCATGGAATCCTTTCCCTCTGTGTCTAGCTTGCTTTGCTCAAATATATTTTCTAGGTTCACATATGTCATAGAATGTGACTGGGTATTTTACTTATTTAAAACGGATTGAAATTTAAATCATTGTGTATTATACTTTCTGCATATATTTTCTATTGGTAGACATTTTAAGAGTTTCCTTGTTATGGCCATTTTGGATAAATAGTTATGATCACTGGTACATAAGTGTCAGCATTGATTATTTTGAACCTATGCCTACATGTAGTACTAGATTCTATGATTCCTATTTTGAGAAACACCAATACTTATTCATCAAAGTGGCTCCATCATTTTACATTCCTACTAGCAGTGTACAGGGTTTCTGATAATGCTACATTGTTTCTATATCCGTAACATTTTTTCATCATTACCAATCTACCAGACAGAAACAGCTTTAGTGAGGTTTAATTAGCTCAAAGTTACAGCATATTTCAGGCCATGATGGAAGAAAATTCAAGAAAACAAGAAGAGTTTAGACTATCTGCCAGATAATGTGGCAGCAAGTGACATAGTGTCAACCAACTAGGAAACATAGGACAGGAGTGTAATTGTAAGTAAGTATAATTTTCAAGGGATTGTCTTTACAGGCTTGCCAGAAAGACCCAATGTCCCAAAAGTTCTATAACCTTCCGGAACTGTGCCACAAACTGAGACCCTAGTACTTAAAACATGAGCCTGTGTGGTACATTCCAGATTCAAATCATAATATTGTCAACACTTAAGATTTTTTCATTACAAATATTCAAGTAAATATGACATGTTCACATTTTACATTTCACTGTTTAGTGACACAGAAT
>JADRCD010045444.1:2839-13165 GCA_019843815.1 Montemys delectorum | reverse complement strand
ATTTGTAAAAAACTATGATTACACATTGTTAAAGTATAAAGTTCTTGTTTGCTGACTTTATTGTTGCTGAGGAAAACTGCAGACTGTGTGTGGAACCAGACTGAGGGAGAGAGAGCTACGTTATAGTCAACAAAGTTGAAAGCAGTTGGAGAGGTGAAGAGCACTTCGACATCATCACACATGGAGATGGAAAGTTGGAATTTGGCAGCTGGTTTTTTGTCTTGCTTCTGTCCAGGATTTCCTCACTATGTTCCTTTCCCTCTTTTGTACTGGTAATGTATATTCTGTACCATTGTATTTTGGAAGTGTATAATCTGCTTTTTTATTACAATTTGGATTTTATAAGAGATTATAATTAAGAGATTACCTGGAGTCTCAAAAGAGACTTTGGACTTTTAAACTATGTTGAGACTGGAAGACTATGGGAACTTTTGAAGTTAGACTCAATGCATTTTGCATTATGAGTGGACACGAGTGGAATGTGGTAGTTTGAATGAGAGTGGCCCCCACAGGCTCATATATTTGTATGTTTAATCACCAGGGAATGACAGTTTGAGAGGAAGTATGTAGTTGGGGGTGGTCTTTGAAGTTTCAAAAAACCCATGCAAAGCCCACCATTTTTTTCTCTCTCTCTCCCTCCCCTCTCCCTCTCTTCCCTCTCTCTCTCCCTTCCTCACTCCCTCCCTTTCTCTCCTCCTTCCCTCCCTCCATCTCTCTGCTCTCTCTGCCTTCAGATCAGGATACAACTTTTAGTTACTACTCCAGCACCATGTGTAACCCTTTCCTCCCCACTGTGATAATGATAATGGACTAACCCTATGAATCTGTTACATGCTTTCTTCTGAAGGATTTGCTTTGATTATCAGGTCACTTCACAGAAACCAAACAATGACCAACTATGGGACAGTTAGCTGTGCACAGACAGCCTGCTCCCCGGTCAAGCACAGGCCTGGAACCCCAGTGATGCTAAGGGATAGAAGGTATTATGCCTCCTGGGCCCCTGGCTCCTGGACCCCCTACAGTCTCCCACATACCCCTGCAGAGAGGTGTGTGGCCATCAGTCACATAGGCAATGCCCCAAGCTCCTGGGATTCTGTCTGGACTCTACTCCCACAGTTACCTGGCAACAATGAGGATGGCCCAGCCCACTATAAAAGGAGCTGCTTGCCCACTCTTACTCTTGCCCCTTTGCTCCCCCTTTCTCCATCTTCCCTTCCCCCCTCTCCACGTGGCAATGGCCACCCTCTGCTTCTCTACTCTTTCCCTCTCTCTGTCTTTCTACAATACATGCCTTAAAACCATGGACTGCCTCTTCTCACCAGGACCCGCTGTGCTGGAGCAATGGAGCAAGTTTTCGGCTAAAGAGCCTTGCATCTAACTTCCCAATGGGAGGCCTCCCTGTACTCCAGCCATAGTCTCCACCAACCTCCAACCAAGCACTCTTGTCTGTAACCAGCTGGAGCCCTTTCCATGCCCCTTTCCCTTTGGCTCCCCGGCCAGAGTTTGCCTGAGGGTCCCCACTCATTCTCAGCTCTTCCAGGACATACAGTGGTGTCTGGGATGTCTGAGAGTGAGAACCTGACATTCCTGGCCTCCATGTGGCCCAGGGACCCCAGAACCAGCTCTTCTGCGGTACCCAGATGCATCTAGAGTCTGGCAGTTTTGCAGGGACCCCAGATTCCTCACCCCCAGAGTGGGATCCTGTGGCTTCTCACAGTCCAAAGCAGGCTGCCACCGCCGGGCCTGGGATCCAACTCAATCAAACTCCCCATGTCTGCCTTGCCCAGCAGCCCTAGCCCCAAGAGGACACGGGATCCCATTTTTGTACCACAACTAACAGTGACATTGTGCATGTATTAGACAATGTCCTGCCTCCTTATTTTATGATATAACAGGAATAAGCTTTTTGCAGCTCAAAGACAGTTAAGCACAAAGACCACCTCTGACCATCAAGAGATTCAGCTACTTAAAATGCTACTGCAGTTTCCTTAGTTACCTCATATCTAATTTCCTTCTTATTTGGTATCAGGCTAATGCCAAATGTTTCTAAGTATTCAACCAAGAGTTTTATTTTCATTATAGACCATCATTAGTGGACTGCTTTTTAAATCCAAGAGTGTGTTTCTGAAATAATGAGAAAGAATAGTTTCGATGCCCATGTATCTTTTTGGTGGGCCACTTTTTTTTTTTAAATATGTCATTTTTAAAAACAAAAATTTTAAGTATCTGGATATATTCACCTTGTATTGAAACAAATGTTATACCTATTAAATTGGGAGGTAATGAAAATATATTGTGATTTGCATTTCAAAACTATAAAAATCTGGGGGAAGTTTATAATTAAGAATATAAAAAGCAAAAGTGAAAACTAGCATTTAAAACAAATGTATTTTTTCCAAACATAAAGTTTTTACTGATTATTTGGGAATTTCACATCATGTGCCCTAGTCACACTCACTTCCCAGTCCACCTGGGTCTTCCTCCAACCCTTGTGACTCTTCCCCTCAAAGAAAGAAGAAAAAAGTCTAATTTGTATTGCTTATGTGCTTACTGGAGCATGATCAAAGTCCCAGAGGCCAGCCCTTTAAAGAAATCTGAGTCCTTTGCCACCCACACTCCTGCCAGAAGCCATCAATTGTATAAAGGTACACTTCAACATCCTCATGACAATTTTTTGAGTTCTCTTCAATGGCTTTCTGTTTAGGCTGCTATCTTTTAGGGAAGGGGGTAGTAGTTGTCACAGAAAACTTCTATGTCCCTCTTTCATAACTATGAGTCTGCAGTCATTGATACCCCTACAAAAGAAGCTTCCTTGCCCCTTATAGTCAGTGGGAGCACAGTTCATGGACTTCCACATGGTTCCTGGTGAGAGCATTCAATACAGACATCCACTTGGTCTCTGGTGGCAGTACAGACCTAAGACATCAACACAAACCTCTGCTATGGACACAGTCTTAGCCCTCTGCAGCAGCACAGGCCAATAACATCAGCAAAGTCTCTGAAACAATATAGGACAGTGGCACCAATATGGTCCCCAGGTAGCAGTCTGGCCCATGGATATTAACATGGCTTCAGGCACAGATCCCAGATATCTGTGGTATCATGGGTCAGGGATATCTACAGGGCCCACCAGTTGCAGCAAGACGGCGAACACAAACATGGCCCTGAGCAGCAGCATGGACCACAAACATCAACATGGAGTCAGGTGGCTGTGCAGGCCACTCACGTCAACAAATGCATCTTTTTATATTCTCAAAAAAAATCTGAGAACAATCAAAAATTAACAGTTAAGTACTTAACTATTTTAGTTTCATTAAATCTGGAAAGAACTTATTACAAGAGATCAGAGTGACACTGGCAGAGAAGGAGTTGATGAGACCTGGATGTAGATTCATGTATTTCCAATAGCTGTCCAGGCTATATTAATATTTGTTTGTGAAATGTACTGTATATCATCGACAAATGTGGTATTCTTACAGAGAAGCAAAAGCAAAACAAAGACTCAGACCTAACCTTGATCAAGTCTCTAGTTTAAGGAGCATTTCATTGGAAGTATATATAAAGAAAAGCATGTGGTCATTGACAAATCACAGAAAGATTTCTAGATTTAAAGAGACTTAAAGGGCTAGAGAGATGGCTCATTGTTTAAGAACACTCCAGAGGTCCTGAGTTCAATTCCCAGCAACCATATGGTAGCTCATGAGCATCTGTAAAAGGCTCCATCTTCTGTTGTGAATATATATACATATACATACATATGTATATATACATGTACATATATATATAATAAAAATATCTAAAAGTATATTAACCAATGGTAACATATTGATTATAACAAAAGAAGATGAATAACTTGTTATTTATGAAAATATTGCATTTCTAAGTACCTGATGATATTACAAAGATTTTGATACATTTTTAGCTATGATAAGAATACCGCAGATATATTATAATTATATTTAATACTTATATATAATTCATTTCTTATATTATGAGATGCATCTCTTACATTGTTAATGAAACCCACAGGCAAGTACTCTACCACTGAGCTGTACCACCAGCTACTATAGATCTGTATTTTGAAATACTGATGAGTAAAGTAATGAATGACATCTAAGATTTAATTTGCAAATGTGTAAGGAGAAAGTGCTGAATATAATGGCTCATGCCTGTGATTCCAGCATTTGGGAAGTAGCACCAGAAGGATTGCTGCAATGTAAAGTCACACTAAGGCTATATAGCAAGCCCCTATCTCAGAAAACAAACAAAAAAAATATGATGAGAGAAATAGGGGCATAAATGAAACAGGACTGACCATAAGTCGGTAGTTGTTTGTCCCCAAGGTAAGTTGGTTTGACTTGATTTTTATTTTTTGACTTTACAATGGTATGAATGTGATACATATTCGGTAAAAATGACACTTCAATTTTTAATTTTTAATCTTCTGGGCTAGACATATGCCTTTTGATCCTCCCTATTGATGTTTGGTAATGGCACTCAGTGGTAGCTCCTAGTCATCTGTGATATCACAAGGAGGAAATAACTGATATCACAGTGTGCTATGTCACCAAGCAATAGGTTAGATGTTAGTAACAGAATACATGACAGGTCAGCTCAAAAGAGAAAAGATGTATTTTGGTTCACAGTCTCAAAAGGTTCTGTCCATTATATCAAGACTGTCATGGTAGCCAGAACACAAAGAGTAGTGAAGTGCACAGGTGGCTTGCTTCAGCACTCTCCCGCAGAAGTCCCCTTCCCTCACCCTAGGCTCTCTCCCATAACAAGTGCAGTGTGGTGCACAGGCAGCTTGCCTTTACATTTTCCCTCAGAAGTTCTGCTTTCCCCAATCCCTGCTCCCCCCCTCAGCAAATGCAGGGATTCCTACCCTCCCTGGCTGCTCTAGAGAACTCAAGGAACCGCAGGTGCCAGCTTGAGTAAGATGAGTGACTAGTCTCCCTGACTTCAGCAGCACCAAGGCTAGCACTCTCACTGATAACTGCCTGGGCGCTTCCCAGGTGCAGTTGGTGCCTGTCCCTGAAAAAAGGAGATTAGGGTTCCATATTTAAATCATAGAAGAGAGGTGATCAGAGGTCACAGACAGTTTATGGCCTGCCATAAAACTAATTCCTGGTAGTCCCATAAAGATAATTCTTAAGTCGGAAGAATCCCCCTGTCAGCTTTGAGATTCTGCCCTACCAAATGGTATCATGTCTGAATTATGACTTACCTCACCCGCCTTCCTGCATCACCCTAAGCATTCAAAGAATTTCTAACTCTGCTATATGTAAGTGCCAAGCCTTCCAAGCTCAAGGTCGCACACTTGTCCTAGGCTGTGAGAAGGTTTGCGATCTGAGTCTGACTCGTAAATAAAAGACTCTTATGCATGATTGCAGTGGACTCTGCAGTTCTTGAGCTCTCCTGGGTTTCCCATGGAGTCAGGGCACAACAGTAGGATGTAGGAAGGGGCCAGGTACAAGATGCCCCCAGGATTCCCCTGTAACCTAATTCTTACAGCTTTGTTTTATCTTCTATAGTTCCCATAACATTCCAAAATAGCGGCATTAGTTGGGGCTAAACATTAAACACATGACCTTGTAGGAGACATTTCAAAGTCCAACCACAACAGGTATGTTAAGTCCTTATAAGACTTAAGAAAGATCAATGAAAGAATGATTCCTTTTGGGATCAACCCCCAGAGGGGGCTCCCTGGGTCCCAGTGCCCTTCACTTAACTAGTATAGATATTAAAGATTGTTTTTTCCATCCCACTCCATTGAGAAGATTGTGAAAAATTTGCCTTCTCAGTGACCTTCATTAATTTTGGAAGTCCAGACTTTAGATATAAATGGACTGTTCTTCCCCTTTATTATTGGCTAATAACCCCCCAAATTTGTCAATATTATATGCTTTCCATTTTTTCCTCTGTGTTGACAGATACAGATATCCTCTTTTATATTTACATAGATGATATTATTCTGGGACATGCCAATTTATCTGGATTACCAAAATGCATACACAGATTCCTCTCTGTCTTATAAGAAAATAACTTTTTGGTCACTCCTAGAAAGGTTCAAAAGATTTCCCCCTTTCACATCTTTGTCTCCATATTGTCTTTGGATACTGTCTCCCTGGTTAAACCCCAACTTAAGATTCAAGATACTTATACCCTCCCTCAGCTCCAAAAGTTGTTGGGAGAGATTAATTGGATGAGGCCCTGGATCTCTATATCCACAGAATTAATGCCCTTGTTTGATTTGCTTAAGGAAAAAGACCTTTATACACCTATTATTTTGTCTGATTGTCATCGTGCTCTTTTAAAACAAATCTAATATGCTATAGATTCAGCCCTTCTTAAGAGATATGATCCCCTTTTGCCATCTGTACTCTATGTTTTTCCAGGGGAGACCCTGTGCATTGTCCTCCTCACCCAAGGCGGAGAGCTAGTGCACTGGATTCACCCTGGTGGGGTTCCCCGGGTTTATTCCATGACCAATCAGATTGCTGATTGTATCATCAAGGGAAGAGATGTTTCAGTTCTACTTTTTGGAACCGATCCTCAATCTATAGTTATTCCCCTCAGGATGGCTGATTTTACCTGGCTACAAAGAAGTAATGAGCATGTCTCCCTGGCACTCAAAGGCTTCCTGGGTGAGATTGACTGTCATTTTGGTATTCATATTTGGATGAGCTCCAGGTCTGATCCTAATTCGCCCACAGTCTTTACTGATGGTGGACTCCTGGGATCCTTGGTGGTTGTCTATTCCCCTTTTGGAAAAAATGACGAACCTGGACCCATTAATTCTGAGGTGCATGAGATAGAGGGGTCAGCCCAATTTAAGGAGCTCTTTGCTATTGTAATGGTATTGGATTCTAATTTGTTTTCTGAAAGTTTATATGTGGTTAACTTATTGCCCAATTTGCCTAAAGCCCATATTAGGCTAGATTCCAATCCCATATCCCCCTTGATGATTCAAGCATATACCTTTCTTAGACAAAGACAAAATCCCATTTATCTTCAATACCTCAGAGGTCTCCAAAATCTCCCAGGCTTTTTTTTTTTTTTTTTTTTTTTTTTTTTTTTTTTTTTTTTTTTTTTGGTTTTTTGAGACAGGGTTTCTCTGTATAGCCCTGGTGTCCTTGAGCTCACTCTGTAGACCAGGCTGGCCTCGAACTCAGAAATCTGCCTGTCTCTGCCTCCCAATTGCTGTAATTAAAGGTGTGTACCACTATTGCCCGGCCTCCGAGGCTTTTTGTAGCAAGGAAATAGCCTGGTTGACCAGGTCGCATCTGGACTCTAATGTCACACTGTCTCAGAGGCCACCCACTTGACCCATACTAACTGGACGGGCCTCTGTTATAGGTTCCCCCATATACCAGTCAAAGATCTTAAAAAGAATGTCCGCACATGCAAGTCCTGCCAACCTTTTCTCCAGGCACCTCCTCTCCAGGTTCCTCCCCTCCAAGCACCTCTCCTCCAGGCAGCTCCCCTCCAGGCTTTGGGGAGTGACCCCCATGGACTTTGATCCAGTCATTTATGTCAGATAGATGTTACTCATTATTCTCCTTTTGGAAAGCTTAAATATGTTTTTTATCTGTTGATACCTTTTCTCATGCCTGCTGGGCTTCTGCACATACTGGAGAAAAAGAAAAACATGCCATTAGTCATATGCTCCAATGCTTTGCTATTCTTGGATTGCTTGATCAGATAAAAACTGATAATGGCCCCTGCTTTTTTTTTTTAGTCAAGCCTTTTTAGGGTTTTTAGGGATGTAGAAAATTACACACTCAACAGGGATTCCATATAATGCCAGGGGACAAGCCATTGTAGAACCCTATAACCAAGTCCATAAGACTCAATTACAAAAACAAAAGGGGGAGTCTCTACCCCCACATGATCAACTGAAAATGGCACTATGTACCTTAAATATTTTAAAATTTTCAAAAGAAGTTCTACATCTGTCCCCATTTCAAAGACACTGGTCTTCATTGGTTTCCTACAGTTCCATTTGGGTCAGGTGGAGAGACCCATTGACCAGAATTTAGAGAGGACCAAACCCACTCTGGACAGCTGGCTGCATTTTCCCCACAAATGAAAAAGACCAATCTGGATACCGGCCAAATACATAAAATACTTGCCCCAACAGGAGGAGGATGATAATAATCACTCCAGGGAAATTCCCAGCCCTGAAAGCCCTTCTTCTGCTCCCTCCACAGACTTATCAAGAAAAGAAAATTAAGATTCCTCTGGATTATGATTCTCCAAAAGATTGATGGGGGATTCGACCTACTTCCCCCGCCTTAGCTGCTTCATCCTTTTCCTTCTCCTCATGGTGGGGCTGTGCTTACTTAATAAAATCACACAATTCATCCAGCAGGATTTAGACGCAATAAGGCTTCATCAGGTTGAGGTCATTATCAAAAACTGTCATCCTGAGAGCCAAGGTCAACAGAGTATGAGCGATTCTCCCCAGCTCTCCACTTGACCAATGACAGGTAAGATCTCAGACATGCTGAGACAATCTAAACAATCGTCTTGGAGGCAAAATTTGAGCCAGTATAAGACATGATATCCAGAGACAGGTAAGATCCCCAGGCCAGGATTAACCAAAGACAGGAGCCATATAACCTGCCCATTACAAGAACAAAAGGGGGAGATATTGGGCCCTATTTGGCCTTGGTTTGGGCCTTGAGGACCAACCTGAGCCTGGCTCCATTTTCTAAACCTGTTATTTGCTTAAGAATGACTCAGCATGACCTACTGACCTGAATGAGACTGCCTCTGCCTAGCTACACCTGATGTATCAATTTCTTATAGGTCCCGTGAGATCATCCCACACCCTTCATCATCCCACACCATCCCATACATCATTTCACCCCATTCCCCTATCCCCACTTCCTTGCCTTTTCTATATAAGCAAGTGCCTAGTTTAATAAAGTGAGTTTCTGCTTCAACAAGACTCCCAGCCCAGTGTGTTTCTTTTGGGTTGTCAACACTGGCCATCCCACTCAGCCCAGAACAGTCCCTGCTGGACTGGATTCTCTCCTCTCCCCTATGCCTGCCAGCAAAAAGCCAACATAGATACACAAACCCTAAACTCTGAACTAACTAAAAAATAGAGAATGTCTAAATTAATACAATCAGAAAAAAATGGGACATAAAAACAGACACAAGGAAATCCAGAGAATCCTAAGGATATACATTAAAAATCTATACTGTGCCAAACTGGAAAATCTAAAAGAAATTGATAATTTACTTGATACTTAAAGCAAGCTTGTTAAAGCAAGATAGTTAAGGCAAGATCATCTAAGCAATTTAAATAGACCTATAACCCCTAGTAAAAGAAAAGCTTTCATTAAAAGTCTTCCAACCAAAAAGATCTTCACCAATCCTACATCTGATAGAGGGCTAATATCCAATATATACAAAGAACTCAAGAAGTTAGACTCCAGGGATACAAATAACCCTATTAAAAATGGGGTACAGAGCTAAACAAAGAATTCTCAACTGATGAATACTGAATGGGTGAGAAGCATCTAAAAAAATGGACAACAGTCATCAGGGAAATGCAAATCAAAACAATCCTGAGATTCCACCTCAGGATTGGCACCAGTCAGACTGGCTAGGATAAAAGACTCAGGTGACAGGAGATGCTGGATAGGTTGTGGAGAAAGAGGAACACTCCTCCATTGCTGGTGGGATTGCAAGCTGGTATAATCACTCTGAAAATCAGTCTGGCATTTCCTCAGAAAATTAGACATAGTACTACCTGAGAACCCAGCTATAACATCCATGGGTACAGACCCAGAAGATACTCCAACATGTAATAAGGACACATGCTCCACTATGCTCATAGCAGCCATATTTATAATAACCAGAAGCTATAAACAACCCAAGTGTCCCTCAACAGAAAAACAGATACAGAAAATGTGGTACATTTACACAATGGAATACTACTCAGCTATTAAAAACAGTGAATTCACAAAATTCATGGGCAAATGGATGGAACTTAAAAATATCTTCCCGAGTGAGGTAACTCAGTCTGATGGAGGAGTCCAATGGAGGAGTTAGAGAAGGGACTGAAGGAGCTGAGGGGGGTTGCAGCCCTATGTGGGGAGCAACAGTATCAACCAGCTAGACCCCCCATAGAACTTCTAGGGACTGGACCACCAACCAAAGAATACACATGGAGGAACCCATGTCTCTGGCCACATATGTGGCAGAGGTGGCCTTGTTGGACATCAGTGGGAGGAGTGCCCCTTGGACCTGAGGGGGTTCAATGCCCAAATGTAGAGGAATGTCAGGGCAAGAAGATAGGAGTGGGTAGGT
>JADRCD010045437.1:6198-17678 GCA_019843815.1 Montemys delectorum | reverse complement strand
CTTACATATAATAAATAAATAAATTTTTTTAAAAAAAGTTAGTGCAACCTTTTAGAGTAGTGATAGATTCGGGTATAACTCTGAACTAGGCACTCTCTCTGGCACTTGGTTTCCTCATGGTACATTGAGAGGTTGGCATAGATGTTGTGGCTCAGTGTTAATAAATCTATCCTCTTAACATTCTATAACTTTTTAAAAAATAAATTACTTTTAGATTTATTCATTTTGTTTTATGTGCACGAATGTTTGCCTAATATGTGTGTATGTGTACCACATGTACGTGTGATGCCCATGGAGGTCAAAGAGGGTGTCAGATGCCCTAGAACTAGAGCTATGATGATGTTTAGAGAGTTGTGGGAACTGAGAACTCAACCTGAGTCTTCTGAAAAGAGCAACGAGTGTTCTTAATCACTGAGTCAACTCAACATCTCAGTCTATACAATTTTAAGATTTTTTGAGGGGGGGAGATTTCGAGACAGGTTTCTCTGTGAATCCCTGGCTGTCCTGGAACTCACTCTGTAGACCAGGCTGGCCTCAAACTCAGAAATCTGCCTGCCTCTACCTCTCAAGTGCTGGGATTAAAGGCGTGCACCACCACCGCCCGGCTGTGTTTTTTTTGTTTTTTGTTTTTTGTTTTTAACATATTTTCAAATCATAAGTATATCCAGACCTTTTACCACCTACAAACATACTACACACACATATGCACACACACACACACACACACAAACCACAACACCCATATATTCATAATATATACATATATACATACATATGCATATATTTGTATATATGCTACTCTACCTATATTTTTTTTTAAAAAATTAACCTTTATTTGTATTTTAATTATATAGGTGTATTTTCTGCTTGTATATCTGTGTTTCCATGTATGTATGTATGTATGTATATATGTGTGTATGTATGTATGTATGTATGTATGTATGTATGTATGATCTTCTAATTTATCAGTCATCATTCTCTAGAATGCATACTCTGTGGGATACACTGTCAGTCAAATGGCATAGAGCAGAACAGCTATATTGTTTACAACCTCTCCACCCAGATACACCTTCTACCTGCTCCAGGGTCTATCCCAGCGAGTTTTCCCTGACCTTCCCATCCACATCCTCTCCCCAACCCACAAGTCCAGATTGAGAATCACATTCATTTTCCTGGCCTTATTTGGTGACCCCCACCTGAGGTAAAGCCGACTTTTAGACTTCTGAGAGGACAGTCATTCTAGCCATCAGCCACAGATTCTTTCTGCTCTACATATAAGCCTTCCACCGACCAAGAACTCCCTCTTACTTCTCTAGGTTCTAGCCTGGTGAGCCTTACTGACCTCCCCATACACTGTATTCCCTGACCTCCATATAAATGGTATTCTTGTACTCATCCACACTTTCCTTCTTCCTAACCCACCCAAACTAACACAGGTCCTACATCTAGTGCTCCACCCTAGTCTGGACTCCCCTGCCTGTGTCACAACATATCTCTCTAAGAATCTGTCAGGACCCTCCCTATCTATTGTCCAACCCACAGGACCCTCACATACCACATCCAATCTTTTTACCCAGCTATTTCTATAGTATACTCCAGGCTTAGACCAGGAAGCACATCTTCTATGTGAGCCCAGTCTTTTCTGTTAACCTGACTTTATTCTACTAAAGTCCTTTGTAGGGCAAAAAGTTCAAGCATCATTCCTTGTTTGAAAATCCAACAAACCCCACCAATCCCTGTGCTTGAAATCCTACCAACCCTAGACCTTGAAACTCAGAACTTAAAATCCTACCAATCCTTAACATGAAATATCCACCCTGAAAATCTCCTCCCTCAAGAAACCTTACCCCTCAGAGCTGTAGCACTTCCATTGCAGAAACCTTTCCTACTAGTGCTGTTAACACATTATTTTCAACCACTAGGCCCTATCTGCCCATACATCTTCCCTTCTGCTTCAACTTGCTCTGTCAGCATCAGAGTCACATGCCAAGATCTCTTTGCAAAAACAGCAACAATATGAAAAGTCAAACCAGTATCTTCCCGCCCAAACCTACCAGCCCTGTAGAAATGTTTGCTAATGACAATGTCTTACATAAATCCCAGGACATAGAATTTAAAATAATAATCATTATCTTCATCAAAGAATTCAAGGAGTATAATGAAGATGTAAATATACTTACTTCTGGTTCTTCAACTGGACAACTAAGAGAAAAAAAAAATCTTATGTTGTTTCTTCTCAACATTTAGCTCCCATCTGTCTGTATAAGGTTCTACTTGTGAGCCTCCAGATAGCTTACTTATAACCAGTTTGGTCTCTTCTATTTGTTTGTTTGTTTGTTTGTTGTTTTTGTTGTTGTTGTTGTTGTTGTTTTTCAAGGCAGGGTTTCTCTGTGTAGCCCTGGCTATCCTGGAACTCACTCTGTAGACCAGGCTGACCTCGAACTCAGAAATCCGAGTGCCTCTGCCTCCCAAGTGCTGCGATTAAAGGAGTGCGCCACCACCTCCCGGCTGTCTCATCTTTTTCTAAAAGTATTTCATTTCATGGTATAGGATATAAAATGTTTCCTATGTAGCACACTGTCTGCTATTTCTATTGACTTAAAACCCAACACACTCAGCACATGAATACATATATGCATGGTCCACATGCATGGACTTTTGTTTTGGGTATTTGTTTCCAGGGCCTTTCATGCTAGGCAGTTACTCTACCAGTGGGGCTTTTAAAATTTTCTTAACCTTTATTTTTATTTTATGTGCATGGGTGATTTTTCTACTTGTATATCTATCTGTGTACCATTTTTGTGCTCTAATCACAGAGGTCAGAAGATGGTGTCAAATTCCCTGGAACTGGAGTTATAGATGGTTGTGATCTGCCATGTGGCTGCTGAAAATCAAACTCAAGTCCTTCAGAAGAACTCTTACCACTGAGCCATCACTCCAGCTCCCCAGTGGAGTTTTATTCAACTTTATGGAATAAAATTATGCCATTTGCTGGGAAATGGATAGTGGAGATCATCATACTGAAAGAAATTAAGTTTCAGATAAATATCATGAGTCTTCCACTATTTGTGGATTCTAGAATTTTATAGAAACATACTACTTTATTGATGTGTGTGTGTGTGTGTGTGTGTGTGTGTGTGTGTGTGTGTGATATGAAAGAACAAGGGAATATGAAGAAACTGAAGGCACCAAAAAAAGAGAAGGAAGAGTACCAAAGGGCATAGGGATGAATACTCTCAAAATACATGATTTATTTTTGTTGATGAAACTCTAAATACTGTGAACATATCCCAAAACAATACACCAAAAAGTGGTCAAGTCAGAAACCACAATAATGCTGGCTTATGCCACTTGTTTGTATTGGCTTATAGGAATTACTAAAATCCAATTTGGTAATGCATGGGTGACAAAAACTCAAAGCTTTTTGGATTAACACTGAATTAACAGCTAAGCCATAGCTTTCCTGGATTTACAGCTATTGCAAACAAGAGTAATGCTTATTTTTCTGAATGCTTACTCTACCAGAACCTTTTCCAAAATATTTGCCTTCAGACTTTTCATAAGTAGACTCTGATATTATCTATCCTTGTATAGATGAACAAAACACTTTAAAGATTTTTTTTAAGATAAAATGTTAAGAATTGGTGGAACCCAGACCTACTGCCCTGGTTTGTGAGATTTTGAAGCTTGACTTCTTCATTACAAATGTTAAAAGCTATAGAAAGTCATAAAAGTTTGGGGAATTTACAATGAGCCATGTTTGTGTCTTTCAAAGTATAGCACTCAGTATGAAAACTAAAAGGATTTTTTACAAAGGTTACTGAATAAAGAGTGGATCTTGTCTAATCCAAGATAACTTTATATTTTGTGGAACTTTCTCTCCTTTTGAACTTTTAAAGAACTAAGTATTTGTCAGTTTCATCTGCATTGGCTACAATATTGTAGCAGTAGGTATAAAATATTAGTAGATGCATAATCCTATCATAACTAATAAAGAACTAATAAGAGGAGAGCAAGATGGTTCATCCTGTCAAGCTCCAGTTGCATCTCTGGGGCCTACATGATGGAAAGATAAAACTGATTTCTGCAACTTGTCCTTAGATTTTAATATGCCAATTCTGACAGGTATATAGACATATACACTAAATATACAAATGAACATTTAACAATAAAAAATATATACCAATGGATTTTCTCACAAGGAAAATATTAGGTGTCTTATTTAACATCTTTTCAATTTTTTTTATTTGTCCTGAGGATCAAATTCATGGCTTTATGTATGCTAGGCAAGTAATTTAACATATCATCACAAATCTTTGATATGCAATTTTAGGACATAAAATAATAAAAACTAACAATGTGACTACTTTGTGTCCCTATTGCACAAGTAGGTTTATCTTGTTGGCAGGTCCCTAATGTAGCTTACAGGGTTCTTTTTTGGGTGAGAATGATTACATTTCTTTATTTGTTTTCCTGAGCCTACATGGTACCCCCTAGCATAAGGGTAAAACTTGTAATGGAGGAGCAGCTTGATTTCTCCTTATTTGATCATATAAGTATGTTGTGTCTTCAGCAATTGTTATTGACAGGTTGTGGAAGGTAACCAATAGCATTGACAATAATCTATACTGTTTAGGGGATTTCCATTGAACCTCTAGTCAAGTATTCAAAAAATGTAATCCATTCTCAGCTCTAGGAGTTGTATTTGGTAGCATGTGTTGTCTATTTCTTGTGTTCTTGTGGCTTTCTCTAAGGTTTTTCTTCTAGTGTCTTTTATAAGAGTTGTATTGCTAGACAGAAATTATTTACATTTATTTCATTTTATTTATTTTTAATTTTTGTTTTGTTTACTTAAATTTATTTTTATCATGTAATATATTTCTTTCTTCCTTGTTAATGATTGGTAGTTTTGCTGGGTATAATAATCTGGGTTGGCATATGTGGATTTCCAGAGCTTGTAGACTACCTTTCCAAGCCTTTCTGGCTTTCAGACTCCCCATTGAACAGTTAAGTGTTATCATAATGGGTCTGAATTTATATATGATTTGATCCTTTTCCCTTGCAGCTTTTGATATACTATCTCTGTTCTATGCTTAGTTTTTTGATTATTTTGTATCATAAGTAGTTTCTTTTCTAGTCCAATATATTTAACTCTATGCCTCCTGTATCTTGATAGGTATTTCTTTCTTCAGATTTTGGAAAGTTGTTTTAATTTTTTTTTTTTTAATGTTCCATGCTCTGACCTGGGTCTTCTCTCCTTCCTCTGAACCTAGTATCCATAACTTTGGTCTTTTGATGGTGTTTCAGATTTCCTGGATATTTTATGCCAGCATGCTTAACTATATAACATTTTCTTTCAATTTAGGCATCTATTTCTTCAATCTTGTCTTTTTTTTTTTTTTTTTTAGATTTATTTATTATTATAAATAAGTACACTGAAGCTGTCTCCAGACGCACCAGAAGAGAGCGTCAGATCTCATTACGGGTGGTTGTGAGCCACCATGTGGTTGCTGGGACCTGAACTCAGGACCTTTGGAAGAGCAGTCGGTGCTCTTACCTACTGAGCCATCTCACCAGCCCCAATCTTGTCTTAAAGACATTGAATTTTCTCTTACATTCCATTCACAAGTTGGTGAGGCATTCCTTTGCACTTTTTGTTTCATTTCTTGAATTTTCCATTTTGAGTTTTATTTCACTTTGGTTCTTCTTTACTGATTCTATTTCTTTGTTAAATAACCTATTTTCCTATCTGGAAAAATGTCTTTGTTTTTACTGTCTTTTTATCCATTCATTCATTCATTCATTCATTTATGTGAAATAGACAGGGTCTCTTTATTATGTAGCTTTATAAACCAGATTGACCTTGAATTCACAGAGATTCACCTGGCTCTGCTCTCCTCCCAAAGCTGGGATTAAAGGCATATGCTCCCACATCCAGCTGTGTTCATGGCTTTCATTGAAGCATTCACTAACGTCTTTTTTACATTCATAATAGCTATTTTTAAACCAAACCTTATTCACTGTGACTCTCCAACAACACATACTCTCAGGCATCCCACAGGCCTCACACCTGGCATGGATCCATCAAGCTAGACTATTAATGACCCTTTCCCCTCTCCACTCTGTTTTTCCATACACATTTTTTAAAAATTGCCTATATTTATGGGATATTATGTGATATTTTGATGCATGCATAAATTATGGAATGATCAGAACTATGTGTATTTGCTTCCTTAAATTTTTATCATTTGTATATGATAAAATCAATTCAAATCTTATAGCTTTGTAAAACATAAACCACTTTATTGTTATCTATGATTATCTTACCATGCAAAGCACATCATAATTTTTCATTTTAACTGTAATTCAATACTCAATGATTATCTTTTGCTCAGCCATCTACTCATCCAGACTGCTGGTAACTATCAATCTAATCTCAACTTTGATAAACTCAACTTCTTTAAATCCCATGTATACTCAAGATCAAACCTTGTATTGTATTCCTGACTTATTTTTCACTTCATGCTAACATAGTGACTACCATTTTTTATCCATGTTGCTACCATGGCAATATTTCATTTTTTAATGATTGAATAGTATTTCTTGAAATTTATGCATTTCCATTCATTGTACAATGAATATAAATGGTATTGTAATGAACATATGCTCTTATATATTTCTTCAACATGCCTCATATTTCCATTGAATGAATACACACACATACACACACACACACACACACACACACACACACACACCAGGTAGTGAGGTTATTTCATCACATTAATTGAGGGGATCCTTCATACTGTCTTCCACAATGAGTATATTAATTTTAATTCTTATCAACAGTATTCCAAGATTCCCTTTTCTCCATACTTTCACTATCATTTGTTTGCTTTTGTCCTTTGTTAATTGGAATGATGCAATAACTCTCTGTGTTTTTAATTTACACTTAAATGATAGAGATAGGAAACTGTTTTTGTTTGTTTGGGGTTTTTGTTCTTTTGTTTTTTGGTTGGTTGTTTGGTTGGATGATTTGCCAACAGGGTTTCTCTGTGTAGTCCTGGCTGTCCTGGAACTCACTCTGTAAACCAGGCTGTCCTCAAACTCAAAAATCCACTTACCTCTGTCTCTCAAGTGCTGGGATTAAAGGCATGCACCACCACTGCCCTGCAGATAGGGACCATTTTATTATATACCTATCGGCTAATTATAATAGTTCTATTGAAAAATGGCTATACAGATTATTTGTCTGGTTTTTAATTTAGCTACTTGTCTAGATTTCTGAAAACTTAAATTGTTCTAATTAGTACATAAAGAATTAGAGATCATGGCATTTTCAAAGTATGTTTCAGCATATTCTCCTCTCCTCCACATCTCTATATTCTTGCTTCCCATCCTTATTGTAATCTCTCAATGCAGTTTCTTTTCTTCTTTCATATCATACTGTTTACCCCAGCTGTTGCTCTGCATGTATTTTTTTACACTTTCTTGGTCTCCTTTCTATTATTTTAATATTAATACAGGACACACACACACACACACACACACACACACACACTACTAGCTACGATCTGTATATAAGATAGGAATCTGAGTCTGGCCTACCTCATATAATATACTTTCCAGATTCATCTATATTCCTATAAGTTTCCTAATTTTATTCTTTTTATGCATGAATAAAATTATGGTTTGTACATGTACATTTCATTAGTTATTTTCCTGTTGGTAGACACGTAGGCTAATTCCATTGCCATAACATGATGAACTGAATAGCAAAATTATGGATGTGAAAATATGTTTTTTATTAAATATACCCAGGATTGGAATATCTCCATCATATGGTAGGTCTGTTTTTTATTTTTTTTGAGAAACTTCCATACTGATTTTGATACTTCCTGCAGAAGCGAATAAGGATTTTCTTTTCTTGCACCCTTATCAACATTCATTATGTGTCTGATAAGTCCTTTTTCTTTATTTCTTCTTTTTTTTCTTACTTTTCCCCTGAGACAGGGTTCCTCTGTGTAGCTCTTGTTGTCCTGGAACTTGCTCTGTAAGCCAGGTTTGCCTCAAACAGAGATCCACTTACTATTGGATCCTGAGTGCTGGGATTAAAGGTGTGTGCATTACTATAATTTGGCTCTATCAAACATTTCAAGTATAAAATCATGTTGTCTCAATTAAGGATCAGTTGACTTGTCTTTCTATTTTTATCTCTTTTATGCTTTTCTCTTATCCTATTCTTCTGTGAAGGCGGAGTGCTATACTGAACCAGGGAGCTAAGAGTGGCCGTTCTGGTCACATTCCCCAAATTAGAGGAAATGTTCTCAGTTTTTTTCCCCATATTGTTCATTTCATTTAATTTTTAAGCTCTTGGATTTACTTCATTTTAAAGATTTAATTTAGGGATGATTCAGGAAATAAAAGCCCTTTCCACCATGCCTGAAGATTATTTGATGCTCACATGGAAGGAGAGAACCAGTTCCTGACACTTGCCCTCTGACCTACATGAAAGATGTAACATGTCACTATCCACAGATAGACACAAGAAACCATGAAAAATTCAGTGTAATCTGTTGTTACCCTGAAAGTGTCCTGAGTTATTTGTGTTCTCTTGAATTATTTGAGTTTAATTATAACAGTCATTTTATATTCTTTGTATGCAAACATTTGTATACTTAACTTATTTATGAATTATTGTTGGTACCTTCTTTCGTCCATTAATCCTCAAAGATCTTGATGATTGTAGGCTTATATTTTTTTAAAACCTACTTTTAATAAAGGTTCTTAAATGCTTTAACCTGCTTTCTAGCCCTCCACTCACTAGAGGTAATGGAAAGGAAAGGTTAATAGAACAAAGAAGGACATGGACCTGTTTAGGTACAGTTCTTTGGAGGGAATCTAATCTACATTGTCAGGATATCAGCAGTTCAGTTTACCTGAATCAGCAGCAGTGGCTCAATTCATTTGCAAACACCATTCCTGATCAGCAATGGCAGGTTGAACCAGAAGAAACCATGAGGCTCTGCCAACTAGCCAGAGTCAGTGAAAGAGGCAAGAAGCCATCAAAACAACACCAGAAGTTCATTGGTGGGGTTCTCACTATAAAGTCACTACAAATGATAACCAACAAAGAATGATAAGGTAAACCAATACCATAGAGTGTTGTCAGTGAAGACTGGAGTCATCGAAGCCCAACAATGATCAGCAAAGAATGGTAAGGCATACTGATATCACACAGCATCACCCACGGTCTGTTGGGTTATATTTATATACTTTCCAAACATCACATGTTCTCTGAAGCATCTATTCTAGCAAAACATCACGTCTTTTGTCAGGCCTGCTTCCAGAGAAACACCACGTGTCTCTTCTCAGCCAAATATCCTCCCACGTTTTTTTTTTTTTCAACAAAAACATCTGCTCATAAGAACGTTTCCAGAAAATATCCCATGACACAACTGAGTTTCTAAAGAAACCAGAAATTTCCACTTCAGATGTTTCCTAGTAGATGATGTCTACATGTTGAATGATTGACAATATATTTTAGTTTTCAAAATCTATTTTTATTTTTGTCGTTCTAAAAATTCTACTGATACTCTCCAGGCTCCTCTTCACAGATACTGTTTTTGGATTGCGTAACACTCTAATCCATTTTCTCAGTTGGTATGTTGCCATTTCTTCACCACTATATTGTCCCATGTCTGAAGTTAGGATGTTGTTTAGTATGGTCTAGGGGAAACATCTAAAATGGTCAGTCCATCTTTTCAAGCTTCTGCTGGGGGCTGGGACAGGTCAAGAAAATGTATCTACTTCCATTCCCACAAAATTCTACCTGCACTAGGGAACACCAAGGAAGGATTGGGTTCTGGCCTTTTGTGTAACAATTTATATAATTTCTCTCTTCTTTGTCCAGTTAACAATGACTAGAAGGCTGTGCTACAGAGTCTTAAGACTACTGATTCCACAGTTATAGCTGTACTTGGAGCCCCATTACTCAATGAGACTAGCAGAGCTCTGTGGTAACACCAAAATCAACATGTCTGTAGCCTGACTATTGTTCTATTCTACTTATCACTCATAGCTATTGCATCCAGTAAGAAATGCTGGTATAAAAGCACATTAGGTCCATGTGCTTCAACTAGTATTGGGGTGTGTCTAAAACTTTTGGGGGGGTAATAATTAGGGGAACAAAGGTTGTTAGATTCTGTCCTTATACATGATCTCTCTGCATTAGACTTTCAAATGGTGTGAAAACACCATAGACAAAAGCAACTAGGGGAGGAAATAGTTTGTTTCAACTTACTTGTCCTGATCATAGTTCATCATGATGGGAAGTTTGGGTAAGAACTGATGGAGAGGCCATGGAAGAGTGTTGCTTACTAGCTTTCTCCACATGGCTTTCTTAGACTGATTTCTTATAGTATCCAGGCGTGTCACTGTACATCAGGGTCCTCCCACATAAACTATCAGTCATGAAAATGCAACACAGGCTTGGCTACAAGCAAATCTGTTGGAACATAGTCTCAATTGAGGTTTTTTCTTCTAAAATGACTGTAGCTTCTGTGAAATACTCATAAAACTAGCAAGCACATGACCCCGCTGTGAAATATTTGTCTCCATGTTTCAAAGCCATAAATTCTACCTCATTCCAACTTCTGTGACTCCATGTTATGCAAGCTGAGGTTTGAGGGTAAGATGAGGTATGCAGTCACACAGCCACCAATATAGCAATATTGGGTCATACCTAGATACTACAGCTTGCCAAGACTAGCACAGTACAGGTACAGGACAAAGGTACTTGTTGCTGTACCTTCTTGCTGTTTATAATATACTTATTTTTGGCTTGAGTCAAATATAATACTGGCTGGAACATCAATCAATCCTCCAGGGCCTTGAGATCTCCAGCTGGTACACTGTGAAATGCCGGCTGTGTTTTGAGGTGCTAGCATAGAAAGGGGATATATGATGATTTCCCAATGCTGGGATTTCTTTTTCAGGTGAAATCCTTGATCTGTTCTCCAAGTGTATACATTCTTTCTTCTGTTCCATATACGATGTTCCATAAAAGGCAAATTCCTCATCTGGCATGCTAATGCAGCATCAGAGGTTCTGTCTGTTTATATTGATTTGAAGGAAGGGGCTATATAGTAATCCATACATAGGAATGAACTTCACTGGCACATGAATAGTACAAGTACAAGTCTAAGATCTAGACTAATCCTGTCTTCTTTCTACCTTAGATGATGTTTTGTCTATCTTGTGCTGCTTAGAATTAGTGATGGTTTAGCTTAGGCCTAAGTTCCTAACTACTTTAGTTGCTCTCTCTGTCTCTCTGTCCTTTTCTGTGTCCTGTCTCTGTCTCTCTGTCTTTATTTCTCTGTCTCTGTCTCTGTCTCTCTGTCTCTCTCTGTCTCTGTCTCTCTCTTTCTCTCTCTCTCTCTGTCTCTCTCTCTCTGTCTCTCTCTCTCTCTCTCTCTCTC
>JADRCD010045435.1:0-13608 GCA_019843815.1 Montemys delectorum | reverse complement strand
TTAATATAAAGCTTTTATTTAGTCATCATTATCCTTTGTTATGTTCATGTAAATTATAAAGCTCCATCCTTCCTTATTGCCTTAGGATCCCAAAGAATTATCATTCTGAATGTCAATATATTTACTCTCCAGTGTCTTAGGTACGTGTATGAAAACACAGATGGAGAACACTGAGTTGTAACAGTTACAACTACAGCTACAGGAAAATCTGGGCAGATATTTTTGATTCACCAAACAACAAACATTATATTATTTTTCATCTTTTTTTCTTTCTTGTGAAGGAATAAATAACAACCACCACCTTAATTCACTATAACAATGGTACAATTTAGTTATATTTAATTTTGCTAAGATTGTATTTTAAATGTACATCCAAGTTACTATTCATGTAACTCATTTGATTATCACAGAGAAAAAAAAAGAAAAAGTCAAAAAAAAATTCTGTTAAAGGTCAATGTCCCCAAGTCAATGAAAGGGAATATAGTTTTACTCTTTGCATCTACTCTTGAGTTTACTCTATTCACATCTTAACTTCTTACTTGGCTAACTTCATACTTTACATTATATAAAATCAAGCAAATGACCGAGGGTTTACTGAAAAAAGAATTCATTCAGAAATTTAAGGTTTTATAGTGTATTTGTTATTCACGGGAATGTGGCATTCCTCAGAGTATCATTTTAGATACTGCATTATCAAAGGAGAATTGATGATATGTCAACATTCTATGGCTGATTTCTATAAAAGCTATAATATACATCCTGCTTTATATGTCTTTATGTCTACATTCCAACTACTAGTCTAGAACTCTTGCTGCCTGAAACTAATCAACAATTCTGAATCTTACTGCAAATACATGTTGTGCATATTTTTTCTTTACCCTTAACTTATATAGCTTAGATCGAATAACTTTATATGACTAATCAAAGAGGTTAAATTCTATGACACTAGTAGCTCTCTAATGGATACTAAGCAGGCTAAAGTTCTATTGTTGAATCAGAAACAACTAAAGACCTAAGAAAAATTCATTAAAAAACATGTACAATCTTCGCTAAATATTCTACTCTTCTCAAACTTAATCTCTACTGTAAGTTTTAATTTATCTATTTACTATAGTTCAGATCACAGCTTCCCCTCTGTCCTCTCCTCCCAGTCCCTCCCTCTCATCACCCCTCCCCCATCCATTTCTTTCTCTTTCTCCACAGAAAAAGGAAGGCTGCCATGGACATCAACCAGCCTTGGCATATCAAGTTGCAGAGAAAAAGGTTAAAGAGGGCTCAGGAGAGGCCAAACAGTTTTTATATAGCAAGTTAGGTTCCTACTTGGTTGTTGCTAGATAACTGTTGGGCGGAGCATAGAAAGAATGCTGAAGTGCTAATAGGTACTATTTTAAAAAACAGGGATTTTTTTCATTCACTAGTTCTCTCAGCTCTGTACTAAATGACAATATTATATACAAAATATGTGCAACTTGAGGTCCATCCAATGGGCAGGTACCCAACTCTGACACTATTACTGATGCTATGTTGTGCCTTGAGACAGGAGCCTGGCATAGCTGTCCTCTGAGAGGCTCTACCAGCATCTTACTAAGACAGATGCAGGCACTTACAGAACCATTGAACTGTGGTCAGGGACCCCTGTGGAAGAGTTATAGGAAGGACTGAATGAGCCTAAGGGGATGGCACCCCTGTAGGAATAGCAACAGTATCAACTACCCCAGACCCCTGGGAGCTTGAAGAGTCTAAGTCACCAAACAAAGATCATACAGGGGCTGGTCTGAGCACCCTGGCGCTTATGTAGCAGAGGACCTATCAAAATGCAAAATATATTTAGTTCAACTTTACAAGTTCCTATAGTCTTTCACAGTCTCAACACTGTTTAGAAGTCCAAAGTATCGTCTGAGACACTGGGTAATCTTTCTATTTTTTTAATTGACTGAGTTATTTGTTCCCTTTACAGTCCTCTTGCAGCTTCCTCTTCTACCTCTTCTCCTAGTCTCCTCTCCCTTCCCCTCCCCTACCATGCACCTCTCCTCTCTTTCACTCCTAAAAAAGGGGAGCTTTCCGTGGAAATAAACTATCCCTAGTATACCGAGCCTCAGTGAGACTACATGTATCTTCTTCCACTGAGACTAGAAAAAGCAGCCCAGTTAGGAGGAAGGGATATAACAACAGGAAGTATAGTCAGAGACAGCCCTGCTCCTGCTTTAGGAGTCTCCCATGAAGAGCCAACAGTACAACTGTTACATAGGTGCAGAGGTCTCAGGTTTGTCCCATTCATGTTCTCTGCTTGACACTTTAGTCTCCATGAGTTCCCATGAGCCAAGTATCGGTGACACTGTAGGTTTACATGTGGTATCCTTGACATGTGTGCCACCACTGCCTGGTTAGCTGGTTCTTAAAGTAGATCTATTCTTAATTTTCTGAGAAACTGCCAAAGTAAGTTCTAAAGTGGTTATGTAAGTATACACACCCATAAGGAGTGGAGGTGTGTTCCTTTACAAGGCAATTTCTTAATAGTGACCATTAGTACAATTTTTACCAATTATATACTTTTAACATAATCATATCAAAGAATATATATTATGACTCCAAAATGAAGGAATAGAGGCACAGTGAGGAAACACTAAACCAAAGCAAGACCAAAACCCTGCAGGACAAACTATAGATTCTATATGTCTGTTTCTAGTGTCAAAGGGATTAGATGATTCTCCCTTAAATCTTTATTGACTGCAACAGACTTCTTTCTCGTGGGATGTTTTCCATCCCCTCTCTGCAGCTCTTCTTTCAAATACCCAATGGCTTTCAGATCTCCAAAATCTTCGGATCTCCAACACAATCCATATTTCCTTTCATTGCTTCATGCAATGGCCTTTTCAGGCCTCCATATAAAAGGTTTACCTCTGGAGGAAGACTCTACAGCCCTTTCACCCCCATATTCTCCAGACTCTAAAGACAGAGCTACATATAGGTAATGGTGGCAGTTCTGCTGCCTGCTTGAGATGAAATCCGACCACTTCCTTGAATTACATTTGCATTTGATTTGTTTTTGCTAGGAATAGATAATTATTTATGTCTTTTCTTTTCACAAGTTGCAGGACTACCTGGATGGAGTTTCGTGCCTGTGGAGTATTGTATAATACTCGAATATTATATTTTCTGGTGCTTTTTTTCCCCCAAATCATACATTTTAGTGTTTTGTGTGTTTGTTTGATTTAGCATTGCTTACTGTTTCATTATAGACCTACTTAAGGGTTATCCCTAATAGCCAAGCAATACAATCAGTATTAGTCAGTCTTGAAATTTCTTATGTCAACAAAATTAGTCAAAATATCTTCAATTTAGTCTTAGGCGTATTCTTATGACAAAGGCAAAAAGCAGTCACATTCTTTGCCTAAATATTAAAAGAATGGTTTCTATCCTAGGTGCTAATCTTGTTTCCATTGGAAACTACTTGAGCTAGACCTCCATAATCCATTCTGTTCTAAGCACTATAGTTTCCCAAGTTCTTAGTAGGATGGCCTATTGGGTCCCACTTACAATGTTCAACCAGTTTCCTAGTGCAATGTCCCCAAATCTGCATTGCTCAAAACAGCCAGCATATCAAGGATGATTACAGCAATAAGCCAAATATATGGTACCAAATTCTTGGTTAGTTCTTTTTCTACTGCAATTAAGAAAGCAACTTATGTGTCCTTATTACATGTTGGAGTATCTTCTGGGTATATGCCCAGGAGTAGTATAGCTGGGTCCTCTGGTAGTACTCTGTTCAATTTCCGGAGGAACCACTAAACTGATTTCCAGAGTGGTTGTACCAGCTTGTAATCCCACCAGAAATGAAGGAGTGCTCTTCTTTCTCCACAACCTCTCCAGCATCTGCTGTCACCTGAGTTTTTTATCCTAGCCATTCTGACTGGTGTGAGGTGGAATCTCAGGGTTGTTTTGATTTGCATTTCCCTGATGACTAAGGATGTTGAACATTTCTTTAGGTGCTTCTCAGCCATTGGGTATTCATCAGTTGAGAATTCTTTGTTTAGCTCTGTACCCCATTTTTTAATAGGGTTATTTGGTTCTCTGGAGTCTAACTTCTTGAGTTCTTTGTATATATTGGATATTAGCCCTCTATCAGATATAGGATTGGTAAAGATCTTTTCCCAATTTGTTAGTTGCCATTTTGTCCTATTGATAGAGTCTTTTGCCTTACAGAAGCTTTGCAATTTTATGAGGTCCCATTTGTCAATGCTTGATCTTAGAGCATAAGCTATTGGTGTTCTGTTCAGAAAATTTTCCCTGTGCCTATGTGCTCAAGGCTCTTCCCCACTTTCTATTCTATTAGTTTCAGTGTATCTGGTTTGATATGGAGGTCCTTGATCCACTTGGACTTGAGCTTTGTACAAGGAGATAGGAATGGATCAATTTGCCTTCTTCTACATGCTAACCACCAGTTGAGCTAGCACCATTTGTTGAAATTGCTATCTCTTTTCCACTGGATAGTTTTAGCTCCTTTGTCAAAGATCAAGTGGCCAGGACATATGCTCCACTTATGTTCTTAGCAGCCTTATTTATAATAGCCAGAAACTGGAAACAACCCAGATGTCCATCAACAGAGGAATGGATACAGAAAATGTGGTAGGTACATCTACACAATGGAGTACTGCTCAGCTATTAAAACAATGAATTTATGAAGTTCTTGGGGAAATGGATGGACCTGGAGAATATCATCCTGAGTGAGGTAGGTAACCCAATCACAAAAGAACACACATGGTATGCATTCTCTGATAAGTGGATATTAGCCTAGAAGATCAGAATACACAAAGTACAAACCACAAACTATAAGAAACTCAAGAAGAAGGAATCCCAAACTGAGGATACTTTGTCCCTTCTTAAAAGGGGAAACAAAATACACATGGAAGGAGTTCTAGAGGCTAACTTTGGAACAGAGACTAAAAGAAGAACAATTCAGAGACTGTTCCAACTGAGAATCCTACCCATATTCAGTCATCAAATCTAGACATTATTGTGGATGCCAACAAATGCTGAATGACAGGAGCCTGAGATATCTGTCTCCTGAGAGGCTCTGAGAGTACATGACTAATACAGAAGTAGAGATTCACAGCCAACCATTGGATTGAGTACAGGCTCCCCAATGAAGGAGCTAGAGAAAGGACCCAAGAAGCTGAAGGGTTTTCAGCCCCTTAGGACAAACAATAATATGAATTAACTAGTACCCTCAGAGCTCCCAGGGACTAAACTCCAACCAAAGAGTACACATGGTGGGACTAATTGCTCCAGCAGCATATGTATAGCAGAGGATGGCCTTGTCAGGCATCAATGGTAGGAGAGGCCCTTGGTCCTGTGAAGAACTTACATCTTAAGATACAAGCACAAGGCAAAGGGAGGCATAACTCAATAGAGGGACTTTAGAAACCTCAAAGTTCAGCCCCATTGACAAACCTCCTCCAACATGGCCATACCTCCTAATCCTTCCTAAATAGTTCCACTAACTGGAGACCATGTATTCAAACACAGAAGTCTATGAGGGCCATTATCATTCAAACCAACACAGTACATATTTTATTGTTTTCCCTTTCTCCCAAATCAAGTTAAGAACTCTTTGAAATCCATATTATAATAAAACTCCTGTCAAGAGAAACATGTATGTCTTCTTTATTTGACTAAGCTTTCCTGACAAGCCAGGGACCAAGTTTTCTCTAACTCAGCTCTAAGTGTTAACAAATACTGCTGACGGCTGTGCCCTTGTTGATTAATTACATGAGCAGATAGCAAGGCCTGGAAATTACTGATAGATGCTGAGAATAGCTGAATATGTATCTCAGAGACCTGTGTCACACAACATTGGGCCCTAGATTTAGAATATCCATAAGTAAGTCATTCTGGGTGAGATGCTTACAGACCTAAAGAAACTGCAGATGTTACCTTTACATTAATAGCATCAGAGCCAAAGGGCCAATAAAATACAGCAATAGAATGGTACACCTAGCGTATGACTGATGGGGAAGGTTTTAGAGCATAAACGACCCTGAGCTGTGAGTCAGAAACTATCATTCACTGTAACTCTGAATTCTATGATTGCTGCCATTTCCTCTCTATCAGCATCAGATAATGGGTATTTATAAAATAGATGCAATTTCAAGTTGTCCCATGAAGTTAATAGTCTATAGCACAATGATATATAAAATTGATTTTTTTAAATCTCAGAAGTCATGCAAAAATTAGAATCTATATAATTCAGGTTAGCATATAATTAATTGCTACTTCAGTGTAAAAGTGTTTAGTATGCACTCAGTTTCTTCCCCTGATATAGGAATGATGATATATATATCTATATTTCAGGCCCTAACCTAGGCAATGACTTCTCAAACCAGTACATGCTTTAAAAATATCTGGGCTGATTGATTGATCTGGAAAATGAGAAATCTGCTTACTGATGTGGCCTCACAGCTGTGATGTGAGATTAGCAAGGTAATATACATTAACAGTGGCACTGCTTTTAGCTTGCTGAGTAAGAGATGGTATAAGGGCAGAGTAAATGCACAGATCAGGATCAATTTTCTATTTCCTTCCAAACATTTCCAGTGCTCAGCAAATATAGAGTAACATAATGGGGTCTGCTAGCTCCTGTGAAAACCTTTCTTTTTTTTTTTTCCAAGAAGCCTGGAATTTCTACATCTTGCCATGAAAGGGTAGTTTAAAAGCCTTTCTGGGAATCACAGCTCTGTAGTATTCACCAAGATCACTCTTATGTTTAGGAGGAAAGTGGTCCCCATGTGGTTTATAGCAAGGCACTCCAGAGATGCACTCAACCCTCAATCCTAGTCAACAACTTCTCTCATTATAACTTTTCTCTATTACAACCCTTCTTGTTGCAACTGAAATTCTTACTTTGAGGGAACTTTTGTCTGTAGAACGAGAATGCAGTTTATATAATGAGAAGGAAAGGGGAAAAAAAACTACATTCAAGATATTGAGGGAACTCAAGCCCGGATAAAAGACAGGAAGAGGGAAGGTAAAAAGTGAAGAGATCCTTATAAACTTTCTTTCCTTCTCTTAAAGAAAAAAGGTACCAGAAATAGAACTAAAGTGGGAAAGGAAGGCAGAAGAGAAAAATACTCTCTTTCTCTCAACTGAACCAAAATGATCATTTAAATATGACTTACAAAGCTAAAATTTTTCTTCATATCACATGCTAGATACACAAACTTATCATTCAGCATTCAGCTTCCTCAGCAGACTTCGTATTGTTCTCACCATGTCTGCTACTAGAACCTTAGTTTAAATCACTCTAATCTCTAATCTGGTACATTAATTAGTTTTCTTTAGTTCCATACTTATCTTTTTCATTCATTTTATAATAGCTTGAATGATTTGGGGGGATGGGAGTTGAGACAGAGTTTCTCTGTGTAGCCCTGGCTGTCCTGGAACTCACTCTGTAGACCAGGCTGGCCTTGAATTCAGAAATCCACCTGCCTCTGCCTCCCAAAAATGAGCCAGAAAGTCTAACTCTCTAGCTTAAAACTCTCTAATGGGTTCCCACTGAAAATAAAACAAAGGCTAGGGAGACAGACAAGTGGGCCTAGTACTTGCTATGCAAACATGAAAATCCAATTTTAAATCCCAGTACCCTCAACTTCTCCCCACTACGCCCACACAAAGGAGGCATGGTGGCACTTGCCTGTATTCTAAGCACATAGAGACCCAGGCAACTGAATCCCAAAGAATGCTAGTTAATCCAGGCAAATCAGTAAGTTCCAGGTTTAATGAGTGATCCTATCTCAAGAATATAATAAAAAGTGATAGAGGAATATATCCAACACTGACCTATGTTCTCCATACATGTATGCATGTACATACACACATGTATACATACATATACATGAAAAATAAATAATTACATATTTTTAATGTAAGCAGAATAAAAGTACACCTTTTTCATGGCTGTTTGGAAATTTACATTCAATATTTTCCTTTCCCCTTGAATGAAAGCCACCGATAATCACCTTAATTTCTTCCTTAGAACATTCTGTACTCATTCAAATCTTGAAATATTTGTATTTATTTTTTTCTGCATGGAAAAATGTCATATTATAAAATTGAATTTTAGAACAAATTTATTTTCTACCCTCATTCTCTAAATAATAATCCCTATGAAAGACTAAACATTTTCACCTTTATGTTTCATTGTATTATCATTGCTTTATCCATAGCTGAATTAAATATTACCTAGTAAAGTTGTATTCAAGAGAATGTCCAATGAATGACCAAAGGAGTTAGCAAGTAATGAAAATAAGTGTAGGTAGCTCCTAGGAAATCCTAACTGAACATGCTATGATTAAGAAAATCCACTTGATTTTGTGGCTTCTTGTTGGAAGGAGACTAAAATTCATTAGTAAACAACTTTACTTGTAGATGTTTCCCAAAGCTTAGATTGGTAAAGTGAAAAACACTGCCATGTTATCAGATGGCTAAAAACTACAGGATGTTAATGATTGTATCATCAACACAGTTGTCCATATAATCCAGTGAATATGTAGGTAAATTTTGGGGGGAAATGATGAGAATAATGACTAGAGTCTAGGTAATATTTGAAGGTAACAACCCAACCAAAAGGGGGAATATTCTTCATGAGGTAAGGGGTATATTGTGAGAGAAGGAAAGAAAATTGGGATTAGAGAAAAGAACAGAGTTCAAGGTGACACATATTTTATACTGCATTTTATAGCTGAAATGAAGATAATATGAAGTTGAAGAACAGTTTAACTACAAAACGGAATGGAATTGTAAGTCACTTGGTCACACTATCAACTGTTCTTAGAAACATCACATTAAACTAATGAACAATGAACCTCCTACTCATGAACTAAAGTACAATCACACATACACTGATTTATGTTTAAAACTCTACAAAATAAACTTATAAAAAGTTCATGATTGTAGAAGGCTTGAATGGGGCCCATTTGAAACCAAATTATCTTGGTCTCTAGCTTGCTTAGTAGCCATCTAACCATTGTCCATGTAATTGTCTGACTATTATCCTCTTGGGTATGAGGTTAAGTCTCTCGGAATATGTTAATAAGCCACTATTCACTAGACCTACAGCAGAGATTTCTCCAATTTTCTATAACCCACTTATGTGATGTTTCTAACAATACATTTTAAAGTACCTTAATATTTCAATTTCTTCTGTTCTGACACTAAAATGTTCATGAAACCACTTCCCCATGGGAACATCATATTCTGGGCAACTTAAAAAGTCATGTTCCCAAGTAGTGTGTACTCATATTTAGTGGAAGAGTAAACTATCTTTTACTTCATTTGAGGTGAGAGCTGTGGTTCTTGGACATACTCCCATGGGAATAATCTCATTTATTGTAGAAAGCCTAGTTGTATACCTAACCTGCCAATGTCTGATCACTGATTTTGAAGAACTGTGACAAGAATAAAAGATAAATGAACTCTTCCTAGCTTCTTGATTTTCTTCCAGCTCTTAGGCTTAAAGCCTGTTTCTAAACCTTTCCTTTCTTATGTCAAAAGATTTTCACCTCTCCATATCTCCCTATATCCCACCACAACTATATTGATAACTAATCTAATTCAGAGTAAAATGAGAATGCTTTAAGGTTTCTCAACCCCAGGTTTACAAACATCTTGACATTGACAATGCCTCCCCCACCCCCCGATCTAAATGAATGAAAAGTAAATAATGTGAACCTCAAGAGACTTTAGCAGTGACCAGTTCTACTAAAGTTAAGGTCATCTCCAGGAGGAAAACATCCACAGGTTCTTTAGGATGTGCTGTTGAATATTCATATGGAATTAGGATCTGTTGACTGTGCTATCTATTTAGATTAAACCTGGATTACAGGCCTTCTCACAACACAGGATCAGAAAGGGTAATGAAATCTCAGAGTGAAGAAATTGATTCTAATCCGCACATATCTATTTGGCTCTTGACATGCCCTCCAAGAAGAAAATGCCCCTCCCTGGAGCACCAGGCCATTAGGAATAGATTTCCCAGGGTGTCATTTTTAGATCCATTAGGACTAAGATACGGAATGGTTGCTAGGATACTATATATGAATCAGGAAAGAATGCATTGCTCAATGTTAGGTACAGAGATGCAAGGTTGAGCCTGTTTTACAGAGTATGTAATAGGCTCTTACTTATTAGTATCATGATTAGGATCATTTCCAATAGTTCCTATTTTTGTGCTAGAAGCTAGATAGCTACTTCATTTCAATTAGTAAAGAATGTTTATAATTCATATTTTCAAGTAATAATTGAACTTCTAAAAGTTGAGCCTCATAAATGCTGGGGAATTTATTAATGAATGTGAAGGTCACTGTAGTGTATATGTGTGCATGTGTATGCATATGTGCCTGGGTTCGTGTGTATATGCATGTGCATCTGTGTGTGTGTGTGTTTGTGTGTATGTGCGTGCGTGTGTTGTTTTCCCTGACTACTAACAGGTACCTTCAATTTGGGAATGAAATCACCCTCCATTGATTTCCAGTGTATTCTACCATCATTCAGATAGCACTTTCAAAGAGCTCTGTAAATGAGATTTGTAGCTGAGGTAATTGCTACTACAAAAGCATGCAATAGAAGGCAAGCTTTATAACTGCACTTTCTTCATGTTGTAACTTAACCACCTCCTTCCCAAATCAAAGATGAGTGGCATTGAAGACGTCATTCTTTTTTTTTTTTTTTTTGACCTTGCCTCTTCTCTTCTATAGGGAATAGGCACTCTAAATGATCCTTTAAACCATATTTCGTTCCATAATATTAATGACATAACTAGAACAGTAGTAATGAAGTAAGCAAACTACTTAATATTAAATGATCACTTTGTTGTTCTTAGATTCAGGGACATACCTTTAAAATGAACAAATAGTAACCAATCCTTTTGCAATAACTTCTTGACACTGTTAGTTAAGAGAGGGAAAGTAACTACTTCCCAGGTGGGATTCATTACTTCTGAGTACAGAGCACTGGTGGGAACAAGAGGAAAGGAGTCTACAATGTCCTCTCTATAGACAGATTCTGTCTTCATTTGGTAGTTTAATGATATTTTTGAAGAGCAGGCCCCTCACCCTGGGATACTGCCTATAAATGAGGCTCCACACAACCACAAGTCCCTATGCAGGAATGTCTGTGGAGAACTCATTAGGACACATCTAGACAGGGCCTTCTACACTAACAATATCATAATTGGAACTGTGAGTTTGTATCGTACTATTCTAGCTCCACATTCTGCCTTTCCCTGTAACCACTTACTCTTATTATAAGTAATTGAACCCCATCAATCTCCCTCTGTATTTTCTACATTCCATTGCCATTTGAGACTTCCCAAATACCCTAAAGATAGCTAGTACACGCTCATTTAATATTTGTATAATGGGAAAAAAAAGAAAAGAAAAATATTTGTATAAAGAAAAATTTTTTGTCACATTAATAAAATATGAAGAATCAAGTAACTGTTGTATCTTTACTGTAATTTGAATACAGATGAAAGAATCAGCAGCGTCCCTAAAACAAAGCTATGTTTTTCAATATTCCAATACTTGCTATCCATGTATTTTGTGGGTTTTATTTAGGAAGAGGAAGGGAAAAATAGAAACTCTGAAAATACAAATTTAACCCTTCAAATAGTACATATCAATAACAATGATGAAAGAATAGCATAGGTGATTGCCCAATGCCTTAGTATATTTTCTCACACACTGATTTCTTTTGTTTTGTTTTGTTTTGTTTTTTCCTAATAGTCTCTTACCTCCAAGGTCTCTGGTACATTCTGGAGGATTCCCCCAACCTCCTGTTTCCTGAGGTTGCCTGCTCATATTCTTTCTGCTGGCCCTCAGGGCTTCAGTCCTTTTCCCTTACCCAATACTAGATCAGGTTCCCCTCTCCCCCACAACTCCACCCCTCCTGTCCACTTTCAAGACACAATTACTCTGATACCTAAACCACACAAGGACCCAACCAAAAAAGAGAACTTCAGGCCAATCTGGCTTATGAATATCGAAGCAAAAATACTCATTAAAATTCTTGCAAAACAAATCCAAGAACACATTAAAACTATCATCCACCACAATCAAGTAAGCTTCATCCCAGGAATGCAAGGTTGGTTTAATATACAAATATCCATTAATGTAGTCCACTATATAAACAAACTCAAAGCAAAAACACTTAATCAACTCCTTAGATGCAGAAAAAGCATTTGACAAAATACAACACTCCTTCATGTTAAAAGTATTGGAGAGATCAAGAATTAAAGGCCCATACCTAAATATAATAAAAACAATTAACTGCAAACCAACAGCCAATATCAAATTAAATGAAGGCATACTTGAAGCAATACCACTGAAATCAGGGACAAGACAAGGATGCCCACTCTCCCTATATGTATTCAATATAGTATTCAAAGTGTTAGCTAGAACAATAAGACAACAAAAAGACATCAAGGGGATACAAATTGGTAAAGAAGAAATAGAGGAATCACTATTTGCAGATGATATGATAGTATACATTAGCAACCCCAAAAATTCTACCAGAGAACTTCTCCAACTGATAAACAACTTCAGCAAAGTGGCTGGATGTAATTAACTCAAATAATTCAGTAGCCTTCCATTATACAAAAGATAAACAGGCTGAGGAAGAAATTAGGGAAACAACTCCTTTCACAATAGTGACAAATAATATAAAATATTTTGGGGTAACTCTAACTGAACAAGTGAAAGACCTGTATGACAATAACTTCAAGTCTCTCAAGAAAGAAATCAAAGAAGATCTCAGAAAATGGAGAGATCTCCCATGCTCATGGATTGGCAAAATTAACATAGTAAAAATGACCATCCTACCAAAAGCAATTTATAGATTCAATGCAATCCCCATCAAAATCCCAACATAATTCTTCAAAGACATGGAAAGAATAATTCTCAAATTTATCTGTAAAGGCAAAAAAACAAGAATAGTGAAAATAATTTTTAACAACTAAAGAACAGATGTGGGAATCACCATCCTTGACTTCAAGCTTTACTACAGAGCAATAGTGATAAAAACTGGTTCAGAGACCAACATGCTGATCAATGGAATAGAATTGAAGACCCAGAAATAAAACCACACACTTACAGTCACTTGAACTTTGACAAAGACACCAAAAACATACAATGGAAAAAGGAAAGCATCTTTAATAAATGGTGCAGGTCTAACTGGATGTCTGTATGTAGAAGAATGAAAATAAACCCATGTTTGTCACCTTGTACAAAGGTCAAGTGCAAGTAGATCAAGGACCTCAAGATAAAACTTAACACACTGAAACTAATAGAAAAGAAAGTGGGAATGAGCCTTGGCACAGGAAGAAATTTCCTAAACAGAACTCCAGTAGCTCATGTTCTAAGATCAAGAATTGATAAATGGGACCTCGTGAAACTGAAAAGCTTCTGTAAGACAAAGGACATAGTCAATAAGACAAATTGACACCCTACAGATTGGGAAAAAATCTTTACTAATATGATAGAGGACTATATCTGATAGAGGACTAATATCCAAAATATATAAAGAACTCAAGAAGTTAATCACCAAAAAAACAAA
>JADRCD010045430.1:4384-18192 GCA_019843815.1 Montemys delectorum | reverse complement strand
GTGTATGTTCTTTATAAGCTGATAGAGAAAGATGATACATGTTGTAGCCTCTGATAATTCTGAGCTATGTCCCTGATTAATCAGTATTAGGTTCTGAGTTCAATAAACCATCCCTGTCTGAGACCAGCGTTTGTATGGTTTGTGGGGTGACTCATGGACCCCCAACAACAACCACCAAGGAAAGCTGCAGGCATAGATTAGAATTGTCCTGAGAGAGCCTACATGTGCTGCAAACCACAGAGTGGAAGGGGTTGGGTTCCCCAATCCACTGAGACCCAGATGACTTCATCACAGTCCTAAAATACCAGATCTAAACTGAAGGATTGAAGGTTTGTCCTGCTGGGTTTGGGTCTTGCTCTGGTCTGGTCTTTCCTTGCGGTTCTCCCAATTTCCCCCATTCAGAATGGCAATGTTTATTCTGTGACACTGTACATTTGAAAAATGTAACATCTGTTTTTTTAAAACAAGGTTTGTAGCTAGGAGATTGCCTTGAATATCAAAAAAATGTAGATTCTGGGCTTTTGAATAGTTTTGAAACTACTAAGACTATGAGAATTTTTAAAAGAGGTTGAATGCATTTTGCATTCTAATACGTCTGTAATCTTATGGGACCAAGATTAGAATATAATCATTTTAAAGTGATATGCTTGGGTATCAACATGACAGCTAGTAGACTGGTGATGGTTATTTTTCATTAACTTGACTAGCTTTCAGAACCACTTAACAACTCTGAAAGTGTCTGAATGGGGACATTTCTTGAAAGGTTTAACTGAGGGAATAAGAGGATGAGTAGTCCCATTCCATGGACTGGGGTCCTGAAGAGAATAAAAAGGAACGTGTCAATTGAACACTAGCATTCATCTCTCTCTCTACTTGTGGACAGTGAACCCATTGTGCTCAGCTATCTCATTCTCCTGCCGCCAGAGCTACAGTCACTCTCACCTTATACCCTCCCTGCAATGGTAGACTATACCATCAAACTGTGAGCGAAGATAAACATTTCATTCTTAAATGCTAGGTATTTTTTATTAGATATTTTCTTTACTTACATTTCAAATCATATCTCCTTTCCTGGTTTCCCCTCCGAAAAAAACAAAACAAAACAAAACAAAACAAACAAACAAAAAAATGAACTATTTCCTCCCTCCTCCTCCTGCTCACCAACCCACCTTTTCCCGGTGTCTTAGTCAGGGTTTCTAGTCCTGCACAAACATCATGACCAAGAAGCAAGTTGGGAAGGAAAGAGTTTATTTGGCTTACTTCCACATGGCTGTTGATCACCAGAGGAAGTCAGGACTGGAACTCAAGCAGGTAAGGAAGCAGAAGCTGATGCAGAGGCCATGGAGAGACGTTCCTTGCTGGCTTGCTTCCCCTGGCTTGCTCAGCCTGCTCTCTTATAGAACCCAAGACTTCCAGCCCAGGGATGGCACTACCCACAAGGGGCCCTACCCCCTTGATCACTAATTGAGAAAATGCCCCACAGTTGGGTCTCATGGAGGCACTTCCCCAACTGAAGTTCACTTCTCTGTGATAACTCCAGCCTGTGTCAAGTTGACACACAAAACTAGCCAGTACACCCAGTATTTTGTTATTGCAGAGAGAAAAGTAACTAATACATAAAGCTATATTAGCATCAGGAAATGCACTGCCTGAAGGCTACCAAAACTGTATACAGCATGGTGCCAGGCACTGTTGTAAAAGCTTTACATATATTAGCACATCATGTTTACTACTACCTCATGTGGAAATAGCACTTATTCTTCACCTTTTCCATGGAGAAACTGAACAAAGATACACTAAACAGTTGACCAAAGTTGTACAGCTAGTGATAGCCAGTCCTTGTCTAAAGTACGATATCCAAATGACCTATTAACCTAAGCAGTCATTTCAGATGACACAGAAGCAAGATCACTATGTTTTGATGTGACTGTTCCTTGTGAAGACTGATTTTTAATCTGGGATGTAGATGGATAAAGTATGATTTACAAACCTCCTGCCAGCTGCCTTTTTGCAAAGAAAGTCTGATTAGAGCATAACCATGCTCATTGCTTTAAACATGGTCTTTGGCTGCTCTGTGTCAGTATTAAAACCTCAGAACTAGGCCATATGGCCAAAGAGTGCATAGCCCTTAATGTGCAAAATGCTCTACTTGGCCCCTTGCAGAACGTTTGCCAACTGTGGCACTAAGGATAACAGTGAGCAATAGTACTCTTTTTCTTATACTTGTTTCTTGAAATTACTTTGACCCTACAGTTCAAAATTTTAACCAGCAGTAATAGGTAGCTCTTGGGCTACTCTTTGCAGCTCCTTGAAAAAGCTTCCAGTAATGAAAACTGAAGGCACAAATCTCCATTATTGCTTATTAAAGTCAAGCCCATTTGTGCCCTTAAGCCCAGCAAGCCTGTGCTAGCATAATCTCCAGACACACCTCACATTCTTCCTAGGAGACAGAATTGCATTAGTTTTGTGAGATCAGAGATTTTTAAAAAAAATCATTCAATAAGCAAATTGCTCATCTTATTTGGATAATCACTATGCCAATTCACGATCAAGACAACCTGACTAAATTTTTAAGCTTTGCTGTGAAAGCTAATTTTGGTTGTCAACTTGACACACCTAGGAAGAAGACACCTTAGTTGAGGAATTGCCTCCACTAGATTGGCCTGTGAGCATGACTATGAAGCTTTTTCTTAATTGCTAATTGGTGGAGTAGGGCCCAGACCCCTGGGAGCAGTGCCACCCCTGGGAAAATGGGTCTGGGATATATATATTAAAGGCTGAATGTGAATCAAACAGCAAGCCAGTAAGCATCTCTCCTTCCTGGTTCTAACCTCTGCCCTAAGTTGAGTTCCTGCCCTGATTTCCCTGAATGCTCGGGTCATATAAGCCAAACATATCCTGTCCTCCCCAAGTTGTTTTTGGTTATGATGTTTATCACAGCAGCAGGAAGCAGACTAGAATAGCTGCTGACTTAGTACCATTTGAACCTTTGAAATCATCACGCCAGCAGCAGCAGTAGCAGAATCCAGGATGGGTGCTCAAAGAGAGCTGGAAGAGAGTACAAATGTCTAGGAGGAGATGGAACCAAGAAGTTGCACCAACTTCAGGAAACTCTACTCAGAGCACAAAGGTGAAAAGCTATCTTTCCTTTTCTTTCCCACAGAAGGTAGCCAGATGCCACCAGACAGAGGAACCTGGAAAATGGAGTTTCCTGAAGTAGTAAGCAGAGCAGATTAACCACCACCACTCCACCACTGTGCTCCCCAAAGAGGACAGACTTATGAAAAAAGCAGGCAAATCATTTACCTAGCAGGGAACATGATGACCTGAGAGACAACAGCAACAGTGGCACATTTTAATGTTTATTCTCTTTTGCTTTTTGAATTCTGAATTCTGTGAATATGCCTATTAAAATGAGTAATTTACATAAAAACTATATAAAACAAACAAAGACTTAATGGGATATATATTTTATGTTACACGATGAGATTTTTAAAGAAATGTCAAACTAGAGACAATGAGATGGTCACTGTAGAGGGAATGGCAGATGCATGATGCTATCAAGGGAAATACCATGCAGCTATTCAGAAGAACATGTCTTTCCTAGATATGGAAGGAAATATAAGAAAGTGATATCAGCCGGGCGGTGGTGGCACACACCTTTAGTTCTAGCACTTGGGAGGCAGAGGCAGGCAGATTTCTGAGTTCGAGGCCAGCCTGGTCTACAGAGTGAGTTCCAAGACAGCCAGGGCTATACAGAGAAACCCTGTCTCGAAAAACTAAAAAAAGAAAAAAGAAAGAAAGAAAGAAAGTGATATTAATCGCTGCTGCTGGGAAGAGGGGTATGTGGGGCAGTGTGGGGCAGTGGTTTGCTCAGGTAACTTAGGCTCAATCGAGTATTTGGTTTTGATCCCTGGAGCCTCTGTGGGCAATTTCTGCTTGCATGGGGTGGAAGGAGCTTGGCCATAACTCCTGAGTCTTTGGTTCCTGTTTCAGTCACAACCCCTCACAGCTGCCCCTGCAGGAGATGTGTGCTCTATCAGGCAGACAATGCCCTAAGCTCCCAGTATTCTAGCTGGACCCTACCCCCAGTCATCTGACCACAGCCAGACGTGCCATGCCCCCTCCTCACTCTCTCGCTCTCTTTCTCCTCTACATGCTTCTTGCTCTTTGCCTCTGCTCTCCTCTTGCTCTCTCTCCTCTCTTTCCTGCTCTTTGTTCTCTTGCCTCCTTGTTCTCTTGCTTTCTTCCTCTCCTCTCTCTCTCTCTCTCTCCTCCTCCTCCTCTCCTCCCCCTCCTCCTCCTCCTCTCCTCTCCTTTCTCTCTCTCTACTTGACCAGCCTATTTTCTCCTTCCTACAATAAAATATCTCATTTATACATTGCCTCCTTTTTATCTAATGCACCATGCAGCCACAGGTCAGCACCGGGGAGAGAGAGACGCAGGCCTCAGCCCAGGCCCTGGCTTTGGTGTACAGGGGTGGGCAGTTGTATGGCAAATAGGAAGACCAGGGAACAGAGAAGGCCACAGTCAAAACACTGTTTACCTTTTACACCTTCTAATTTGGTCCATGTACATGATTTGCCATTCAAGGATTGAAATCAAGACTTTTTCCTTTTTCCTTCTTCTAAAATAACTTAATTATGATGAAATGCATAAAACATACAACTTAGATCAGTGTAATCATAAAATCTCTGTCTTTTGAGGACTGGCATGTTTCATTTAGTATAATCCATGTAGCAACATATACCAAAATTTCTTTCCTTTTAAATGCCAAATAATATATTATTTATAATGAACTATTATATAACATATTCTATGCATTATATATTGTATACTAAATAAAATCCACACTGCATCTTGTCATGCAAGCTGTTGGAAATGAAAGCTATTGGAAGTATAAAAGTAAGATATGTATGTATATGTGTATATATATGTATGTGTATGTGTATGCATGTATATGTGTATGTATGTATATATGTATGTATGTATGTATGTATGTATGTATGTATGTATGGTACACGCATGTGAAACAGTCTCCTTGTCTAATATAGCCCAGACTGGCCTTAAACTCACTTTGTAGGCCAGGATGTCCTTGAACATCCAATACTTCTACTTCTATCGCCACATAATGGGATTGTAGACATGTACCACCATACTTGGTTTTTAAACAGTATTGAGGATTGAAACTAGAGCTTTTGTGCACATTGGGTAAGCGCTCTACTATTTCAATCATATTTGTAGCCCCAAGATTATCTATTAACCACTCTTTGGGTTCATCTTTCTGTATATGGATGCTTATGCTGCAAAACATAAAATAAATTATGCTTTTTATTAAAGGAAAACTTAAGCTTAGATTAATCACTCTCCTGACGATAGGTATGTACCCAGGGGAAAGGATATCTTTCTATGGTATGAGATGACCCAAATGTCTTCCCTAGAACAGATATGCAACAGCTGCCATCCTCCCCCACAACAATCTCAGGCCCACAGATAACATCCTCATGTCTTTCCCAGAAACAGCCTTAGTCAGACTATTAGATGTAAAGAATCCATCAATAAATAGTGTCTGAGGCTTAGTAAGTGAAAGTCATACTGAATCTTACAAATGATGACAAGTGTGAACAGTAATGTCATATTCTAGTGCTGACAATGGATACAACTAAACTATTTTAGTGGAAAAAATAGTCTTACTTTTTACTTCTTCCCTCCACGGGTGAGTACTCACCAACCTGTTTATTCTCTTAACCTTTCACCTTCTGTAGGTGCACATTTTTTTCTTTTGCATGAGTGAACAGTTGAGAATAAATTGCATTACAGTTTGAAGTAACATTTTAAAGGTTTTCAAAACTCCAAAATGGCCATGAAATGAAATAAAGGATTTTCTATATTTAATTCTAAATATTTTAATGATGAATATTTTTTAAAAGATAGGTGATACGATGGTAGGTACATCATGATTCCAATTTAGAAGAATTTGAAGTATTTCACATAGCCAATACTTCCAAGTCAGAAATGGAAACTCCCACATAGATGGAAAAAAAGAGGGTTGTATAAACAGAAACAATCCATACAATGTATTAGATTCTAATATTAATAGGAACATAAGAGAAAGAAGCCAGAAGAAATGAGTACTACAGGGTTCTTAAAACACTGAGAAATCACTTATTTAATTGACTCAAAGATACCAGTCTCTAGAGTTTTTCTAAGTGTGAAAATAAATTTTCCTGGGTAGCTTCAGTCAGTTTGTGTTTTCTTGCTAAGTTCTAATCTTACTTGACATAACCTTTTTCATTGAATATGCTACTTTCTATCCTATTTTTCTGTTATGTTTTGATTCTCCCTTAATCATCATTAAAGAAGGTAAGAATTTTTGATCCCGGTTCATGTGCTTCTTCCATCTGATTCTTCTTTCTCTGAATAAATGCCTTAATTCCTGAGCAGATCCTCCACATTTTTTTTTCTAAGCAAGGGTGTGGTGTGGTGGTGATACACTGGTATAATTCTTTGTCTATACATGTTCTTTTGTATCACTTTTCATTGTAAATTGTTTAGCTGAAGACTGGGTTCCTTTGTATACATGGGGCAAAGAATTAGAATTGTCAAGTTGCAAATAAAACCAGGGCCTTGAAATAATGAGCCATTGGCAATAGCTGGTAAAACAAAAGCAGAAGCAGAAAAACTAGCATAAGCTGACAATAAAGAATCTCTTCCTCTCTATCCCTCCCTCCCCCCTCCTTTTTTTTCTTTTCTTCTCACTTCCTTTGCTTGGCTTCTGGGGAGAAAAAAAGTATATTCCCTTGAACAATGTATAAACATATACTAAACCACACCATCTACTCAGGCCAGGAATCTTTAAACAAATTAACATAAAAATTCTATCCAGACTCTGTTGCCCAGCAGAAACAAATGTAGAAGTGCTTTGGACAGCACAGTCAGAGTCTAATATGCACAAGCCTGAGCAGGGACAGCTGGAAGTCACAAAACCTAAGAGAAGGTTCCACTATGCATCAGAGTGGCCCCATACACTGTAAATTTACAGTCTCCAAATTCTTCACATGATAGGGCATCCTACTGAAAACGATAAAATAAGTAAGCAAGCTTAGAATTAGTAAATATACAAAGAGAGCACTTTCATCCATAAGAATGTGTCAGTATTTAAAAAATTAACATATAAATATTGAACCCAGCTGATCTCTTGGAAATTAAATGTATAAATATTGAAATCTAAAACTCAGTGGACTTTTAAATCACATTTGACTCTGCAGAGGAGAATTACTGAACTGGAGAATATATTTGATGAATGTACTTAAAATGCAGCACAGCAAGATCAAAAAATGGGATATATGAATTATGGAGCATATGAAAAAGAGCTGGTGAGATATCAGGGAGAGAATGAGATAGTCACATATATCTGTGGCAGCAACTCCCTAGGGAGACGCTAGAAAGATTACAGGGATGGTAGGATGACAGAAAATCAATATTTTCAGACATAATGGCTCACATTTTTTTCTGTATTGATTAAAGTCATAAATTACAGCTTTAAGAAACATATCCATGCCAAGAAGGAAAAATAAAAAAAATAAAAACTTAAATATGTTTACATTGTAAAAAAAAATTCAAAATACCAAAATCAAATAGCAAATATTAAAATCCATTAGGGAGAAATGGCAGAGTACCATAGAAAGCAGCGACAGATAAATTGAAAGGCGACACAACAACAACATTAAAGGCCAAAAAGGAAATGATATCTTTACAGGGCTGAGAGACAATAACTGTTAGCTTGGATTTAATTTCAATGGCTATGGGCTGATTATGTCTCTAAGCACATGTGCTACAGAGGTTATCCCTGATGTGGGAGTGTTGGAAGGGGAGGCCTGCTGTGGGACGTTCAGGTCAGGAGGTGCCACTCACATGAATGGATTAATGCTGGTTACAGAGAACTAGGGGCTGTGAGTCTGATCTTTTTCTCCCTGTCTTTGCCCTTCTACCACCTCTGCTTTGTTTTAATTCAGGAAGAAAGCCTTCATCAATGGCTGACATTTTGATTTTATATACTCCAGCCTCCTGAACTATACACCAAATGCATTTCTTTTCTTTATTAATTTACCTAGTCTCCAGTGTTCAGTTATAGCAGCACAATCTGTTACACCAGCTAACCATCATTTAATGAAAATCAAATAAGGACATTTTCTGAAGTCAGAGAGAGTGTATACAAACAGAACCCTGCTGAAAACAAAGCAACCCCAAATGGATTACAGATGAAGAGAGACATTACATATGCAAAGGGGTCAATTCAAGAAGAGAAATTCTAAATACACATGCAACAACTAGCACTTTCAAAATACATGGAATAAAACATAAGAAAAATGAAGGAAAAATAGGAGCATTCACCGTTAATAAAGATTTAAGAGATTCTGAAAAAAATTTTGTTATTCCTCCATAAAATATTAACAGAATAAGTAGACAGAAAATCAGTAATGCTATAGAAAACTTAAGTACTACCAACCGACTTCGCATAATTGATATTTATAGAAACTTCAATCTAGCAGCAGAGTATATATTTTGAAAAGCAGCACATGGCGGCCAGAAAGTTAGTTTCAAGGAAAATAGTGTTGGCCACCAAGTTTGACAATATGAGTTCAGTGCTATATAAATGATATGATAGCAACATAAGTATGTCTAAAAATTATTAAACTGATAACTGGTAGTAAGGGTGCTTTGGTGACAAGCATGATGACTTACAAGGTAGAAGGAGAGAACCAGCTCCCATAATTGTCCTCTGACCTTCATACACATGCCCCGTCATCCCCTCCCACACACACACATATATATACAAACACCAAATAAATAGATAAATAAATAAATAAATAAATAAATGTTAAAAATATAATAAAAATATTAAGTGAGTGAAACAGCAGACACAAAAGAGCATAGTCTGTATGGTTTCACTTATATAAAATTCAGAACAGTCAAACGTAATATATACTGACAGAAAATGGAACAAATTTTACCTGAATTTAAGAGGACAAAATTGTTAAGGGCCATCAAATTGTACACTTAAAATACATACATTGTGTTGTAAATTATACCCTAATAAACTGAAAACAAAAACAATATAAATCAAGAAACACAGATACTACGACTCTGTTACTTATCAAGTTGCCAGAGCTGTAGTATGTGTACCTCCCAGTACCACTGTCCTTCATAGTCTATAGGTGTTGGCTCCAAGTGCCTTTACATGTACTAGTATCTGATGGTGCTAGAGTCCTTTATTAAATGGCATAGTATTTGCATCTAGCTAGTGAATATCCTCTTGCATATTTGAAATCATCTATAGATTACTCACAATGCTGTTGTGATTTGAGTGTGCAATGCTTTGCCCAGGCCAATGCATTTGAACATGTGCTGCTGTATAGGAAGACTGTGGAATCCTGAGGCGGTGGAGCTTTGCAGTGGGAAATCCCGGGGGGGGGGGGGGGGTAGGCTGTGAAGTCTGATAGCATGGCCCTACTTCACTTTTTCTATTTTCTGGTGGAGATAAAATATGACCAGCCAGCTTCCTACTGTTGCAATCATGCCTTCTCTGCCTGTTGCCATGTCTCCCTCATACCTTCATGACAGATTTTATTCTGTAACTATAAGCCAAAATAGATCCTTTATCCTCCAAGTTGCTTTTGTCAGCCATCACGTTTTATCACAGCTACAGAAGAGAAACTAAGACAGATACTAACACAATGTAAATGGTACACAATCAGTTGTTAAACTGTCTTGTTTAGGGAATAACAACAAACAAAACCTCTGTACAGGTAGAAACATTGCCATCTTAATTATATTTTGATAGGTGGTTTATTGAGTCGGCAGTTGCCTAGATGTGGAATCCATAGATATCTGGCAACCTTTCCTTTCTCACATGGTCCATTTAGGGTATAAAAAAAGATTTCTCTGTGAGATTGGGAAGGTGACAGAAATCCCAGATGCTTTGTAATTCAGATGTGTTGTTACTTCTAGTTCAACTTGTTGGTCTGAATCAGTTGTCATGACAGCTCCAACAAGGTTAAAGGCAACTGAACTAACATGTATATCAATCCATCCGCACACACTTGAGCTGACTCTTGTGGTCTCCAACTTGTCCATGTTCTCTTCTACTTAATCTCCATCTTTTTTTTTGTACCAATTTCCTGCCCCTTTAGACTTGAATCTTCTACCCCAGATGTGAGGTGACCACATCACAGAGATATTTTACTAGCTACTACAATTACCTAAAGGTAAATACTTAAACAGAATCCATACATGGTCATGTACTAATTCCTGGTGGTTATGTTTCTCCAATTGAACACTGGCTAATAAAACTCCTTTAGGAAGATGCTATTATGTATGAAATGCTCCAAAGGAGTTCAAATACATAATATCATTCATTATAAATTTTCATTGAATAAAATGAAAAATAAATGAGATATCCAAAAGTTTGTCATAAATAAAATCATTATTTATTTTACTCTACTTGAACTCTTCTCCACCAGACATACTGATTGGTTATTAACAATGAGGGAAACTTTTGAGCAAGAAAAGGGAGAAGTACCTGATACTTCAGACTCAAGGAGAAAGAAAACAAGTCTGTCCGGCTAACATATACAAGCTTATTTGCATTAAAATGCAGAAAAAACTATTGCAACCCTGAGGCAGGATTTTCCCTGTCCAATTACATTAAAATATTAGTGCAGCAGGAGGCCTGTGATTGGGAAAAGGAGGCAGAGCTAAGAGTTGCAGAGACACAGAGCATCTCAGGAGAGGGGGAGAAGCCAAGATGGAGGCAGACAGACAGGAAGAAGAACCTGAACCAGCGTGCCTTTAAGTAGCCACAGGTAGTTATGATATCATAAAGGTTAGAATAATTAGGATAATTTGTCTAATCTAGGTGGGCAGCTTTTATCATTATCAGTTGGTTCTGAAATTATTGTATTGGCATCTTGAGAACTGAAAATTTGTTGATATATAAATCTGACTTGTTAATTATAAGCTTCTAGAGTTTAGATTTACTCGGTTACTGAAATGTGGGACCAATGACTACAGGGGTTTATGGCAGAGAGGGATCTAGTGGCTCCAGAGACATGCAAACCAGAGCTGGGAATACAGTGATCAGTCGCTGCAGGGGCTAGCTAGAGACAGAGCTGGCAGGTCTGCACCAGGGCACAGAATTGTGGTGGCTGACTGCCAGGTGGATGGTCATTACTTGGGGCTGGTGTGGTGGCGAAGGGAACTCTGGAGATCTGGCTCTGCTGGAGAGCTGGTAGGCAGAGAGTAGCCTGGTGAGAATTCACAGGGACAGAGTGTGGCTGGAAGTAGCTCTGGAAGCCTGCCTGTTCTTTTTAAATATTTCCCGCAACCCAACCCTCATTTGTATAATATGGTATGTGGTCATAGTTGGTATTATAACGACAATTTTTCACTCCCCACTCTACATTCTCTTAGCCTTAAGCAAGTGCCTCAGCTGGTTCTTTACCTTGTAGGTGTTTCTTATGCTTGTCCAAAGCTGTATATATTGAGATCTATTACAAAGATCCCTGGCCATCAAGAGCAGAGGTAACAATATCTGCAGAAATTTCTGTCTGTCTTTGCATGTTCCAACTTGGGTTTGTAGGTTCCATTTGGTCTTGACATTCCTCCCCTTTCCATCCATCCTTCCTTCACACTGCCTGTCCTATGGATTTTAATTTCCAGCATGAACCTTCACAGGAGCTTACCCAGCTCCAACAAGTGTATAAAGTTCAATCCCTGTAACAAATTTCTCTGTTCTGGCAGTCTTACTTCTCTGTTTAAATTCCAACTGTTACAAAAGAGCATTACAGATACTCTTTTAAACCGAAGAACAAGAATCCCATGGCCACTATTATAATGTATCACTTGCTCTTGCCAGTGAATTAAGAAAAGAAAGAGAACTTGAATAGATAAGAAACCAGTCTGTTTTATCATTTACAGGTGATGTGATTATCTTTATGTAATTGGCAAACTCTTAGAAGCAAAGAGATTTTTCAGCTAAATTGTTAGAGGTAAAAATCAAACAAAAACAATTGTCTTTCTCTATGAGAGCAATGAAAAGTGATAAAATTCAACTTAAAAAATGATCACATCTAAAATAACAATAGAAACTGAGGGTTGTTGTAATAAATCTAGCAAAAATGTATAGAACATTCATAAAGAAAATTATACATTTTATTAAAGATATAAAAATGACAAGTATGTGTGAATATATGCCAAATTTGTAGGTGGGAATTCTCAACATCATAAAACTATAAAGACTTCTGAAATTGATCTATAAATTCAATGTAATTTCACAAGAACCTTTTAGGGAACGTGACATTATCATATTTAAATTCATACAGAAGGTATAGGACCGAGAACAGCCAATGAATTATGAAAGAAGACAATCAACAGTTATTTAAAGGCTATAATAAAGCTGTAGTAATTAAAAATATTATTTTTTAGTAAAAAGCAAGAAAGATGGCTCAGCTTTACTTCTTGATCTTCCACCTGAGTTCACTTTCTAGCCTCTACATGGGGTTGCCCACATTGACTATAATGCTAGCTCCAGCGGATCTGATGCCATCTTCTGACCTCTGCACATACGTAGCATATACTCTATTCTCACACACAGACATTTTAATCTTGAATGAATATAGATTCAATGAATGTAGGCATAAAATAGGTAACTTCAAAATTAGATTATATATTTTTAAATTTTTGGAATTTTATCAAAGTGGCATCGTAGTGTGACTCACATCATTAATTTCAGCACTCAGGAATCAGAGGCAGGCAGATGACTGTGAGTTCAAGGCTACCTTTGTCTACAGCCAGAACTATGTACTGAAATCCAATCTCAAAAAAGTAAAATAAAGTAAAATAAAATAACAAAACAAAAGTGGCTTTAGAAATCGGTATAGAAAAAGAAAAACTATTTAATAAATGATACTAGTTAAGTGTACAAGACAAAGAAAAATTTTCAACATTTTAATTAAATCTCAGCTCACATAAAAACTAATTTTAGCTTATTAAAGACCTAAATGTGAAAAACAAAAGCTTGGAAATATTTTGGTATGTTCCATATCAAAAAATTTTAAGTGTCAGTGTGAAAATGACATAAAAGTGTCTAATCAATTCACATAGTATTTTAAAAGGTTTTAGTATTTTAAATATACATATTTGCATAACATATGGATATTACTTCAAAATGCTTCAAGAATCAATCAGTAAGAAGGAGGATGGAGAATAGGTTGGGTATAAGTCAACCAAGATATTTCATGATAATTTTTAAACTTGGGTGATAGTGAAAAGGGACTCTTGTGCAGTTTTTTTTCACATTGATATACATTTGAAATCCTCAAATAAACAAAGCTTTAAACCCTGCAGATAATACACTTGTAAACTTAGGGCTAGGGAAGCAGAGACAGGAAGATCCCTGGAGTTTGCTAGCTCCATGCCAATGACAGACCTTGACTCTAAGGAGGTGGACAGCATTAAGGCTGCGATGAACATAGTGTGTCCTTATTTACATGTTTGAGCATCTTCTGGGTATATGCCCAGGAGTGGTATAGCTGGGTCCTCTGGTAGAACTATGTCCAATTTTCTGAGGAACCGCCAAACTGATTTCCAGAGTGGTTGTATCAGCTTGCAATCCCACCAGCAATGAAGGAGTGTTCCTCTTTCTCCACAACCTCTCCAGCATCTGCTGTCACCTGAGTCTTTTATCCTAGCCAATCTGACTGGTGTGAGGTGGAATCTCAGGGTTGTTTTGATTTGCATTTCCCTGA
>JADRCD010045423.1:14748-25660 GCA_019843815.1 Montemys delectorum | reverse complement strand
ATAAGGGTCTTGAAATCTTGCTGCTCCTATCTCAGCCTCTCTATTAGTAGTATTGTTTATTTCATGTTTTTACACTATTCTATGGTTTTCAGAACAGCTTATATAGTTCAAAAGTATTTATATACCCAAGGGAGACATAGACAATTAACTTGAGAGGTGGCTTGTAGGAAAGAGAACAACAAAGAGTGAGACTGAATGCTTTGCTTGACATTTGTAGCTCTTGTATCAATTTTGAAGAAGAGGACTTTACAAGTTACTCTTTCTCTGAGATGAATGCTTTTCCAAATTATCACAGCCAATGAACCAGATTCTTACCCACACCTAATGTCTGTGCCACCCTCCAAGCAGAACCATTGTTCATTGAAACAGTTGGTGAATGACTTTATGGATAGACCATCTTAATACACACACCATTTCTTAAATGAATGTAACCTGTTCTCTGTGTGCTGAGAATAAATTCACTCACACAAGTCAAATAGTTTTGACCATAGCAGGAAGTCTGTATCCAAAAGTCGTGCCTACAATTCATTTCTTGGGGCAGCAGAACTGTCAACTCTCAGCTCAGCTAAGATGGAGGTAAAATCCTTCAGTGATTTGAGAGTCATTGAAGTACAGCCTTATTACAATGGAATCCAATATCTAAAAATTGTCCTTATTTTGGGCTTGTACCACAGAAAGAGCCAAGATTTTAAACTCTACTAAATACAAAACAAACAAACAAAAAGACTTTACATATTAATATTCATTTAAGAAAATACTAGTAGTGATGTATTATTTTGAAATATACAGTTAATATGTTTGGAGTTATTTGAAATTTATATTGAGAAAAACATATGTATTTGCAGTATTGCTGTAGACAAGCATCTACATAACACTGTTAAATTGTTTTACATCAAACAACTTTTATAATATGCATTTTTATTTGTATAATATTTCATAAATTTTAAGGAATATGACAAAAAAGATATTGTAGGTATTGAAGAAGGGGTCTCTGGGAGGAGTTGGGGTACAAAAGGGAAACAAGAATGTGATTTAATTCTATTTAATTAAAATATGTTTTTAAATGTTAACAAATTCAGACAAATTGAAATCATGTAACTGTTCTCATCATAATGCAATAAAAGTTTAAAAAAATAAAAATAAAAATTATTTAACAACAACAACAATGAAAAAAGAAAAACCAAAAAAACCCAAAAAAACAAAAAAACAAAAAAAACCATATGATTAACTGTAGTGGCTATTCCTGGTTGTCAACTTGACAACTTGACTATATCTGAAATGAACTACAATCCAGAATTAGAAGGCTCACCTGTGGCCCTAATTGGAGGCTGAGAGTTACAAGTTTCTGACCTGAATCTTGGCATGGAGATCTTCAGGTACAGTAGCTATGAATCCCAGAGGATTAAGATAGGAAGATCTATGAGTTCAAGATTATCTGGGATTAAAGGTGTGGTGATATAGTGGCTATGAATCCTAAAAGATTAAGATTGGAAGATCTAAGAGTTTAAGCAATGTCATCTGGGATTAAAGGTGTGATGGCACACACCTTTAATCTGGGCCGCACCTTTTGCTGGAGACCTATATAAAGACATTGGAAGAAGGAAGGCTCTGCTTCACCTGCTTGCCTTGTGGGACTGAGCAACTGCTGGATCCTTGGACTTCCAGTCACAGCTGCTGTGGACCATTGTTGGAAGTTGATTGTTGGGAGTTGGACTACAGACTGTAAGTCATCAACAAATTCCTTTACTACATAGAGACTACCATAAGTTCTGTGACTCTACCAAACCCTGGCTAAGATACTAACTTTCACAGAAAAGATATTATCTTCTAGAACAATCACATTTTTAAGCATACAACATATTTGATCTCATTGTCAAAAATTAATATAGTTTGAGGAATATCTAAATGGGATTTTTATTATTAAATAGACCAGGATTAGGGAATTATAATTAATGTAAGCATATAAGTATAAATTATAGGGAATACAATGTCACCTATAATATTTAGCCAATTAAGAAAACAAGGAAAAAGTCAAGTCTTATTAAATAAAGAGATATTAATCAAGCCCTGTAATTGCATAGCTTTTGTATGGCTCTCGTTACATCTCTTCAACTGAGGAAATAAAATCGACATACATCATGGAAACCCTTAATTAGGGATCTATTGACCATCATCATTTAGTTCATTTGAGTGAGTCCTCTTGAACTACATACATGGTATGGACATTTAGGACAAACTGGAGTTTTGAATTAGATGGAATTCAAATACTCTATCTATTGTTTTTACTCTTTTAAAATATTTAATCAAAAAGTATCTTATGTTAAAGGTACATGTATCATATTTGAATGTACACATAAGTTATATAATGAATTTCTCAGTGAAATTTATTCACACATACATCATTATCTATCTTTTATACCACAGTAAATTATGTGGCAAAAGAAGAAATCTCAAACACTGTTGATGAAAATAAGTATTTTTGCATGCACATTGTAAGGACTGACTAAAACTAAACATCTGAATTACCAGTAAGTCTAATTTAGTCTCTGCCCAATGAAGTAGCAAACATGAAATTAAAGTGAAACAGATTTTATAGCATACCATTTGTTTTTAATTTCTTTTTAAATGTACTTTTTATGTGTGGGTATTTTGTCTGCAAATATATGTGCAAGCAATGTCCACAGAGACCAGAAGAAGGTATGGGGAACCCTAATACTAGATTTACAGACAGTGGTGAGCTGACATAAGGAGGCTGGGAATCAAGTTTGTTTCCTCCAGTAGAGCAACAAGTTCTCTTAACTGATGAGCAATCTTTCTAACCCAGTACTATTCTCAATAAATAAAAACTGAAGAAACAATAATAAAAATAGTTATGAAAAGTTGATTATGGATAAATTGTGAAACATGCATGTAAGTAGAAGATTAAAAAACAATTCAAATTCATAATGCAAGTTATTATATATTAACAGTAGATTTTGCACTAGTCAGGGTCCAGTTGGAACTCAAAGATAGGCAACTCACTTTAAAGGAAGTAGACTAAAATGAATAATCACTAATTTTCAAGTATTAAAAAAGATAAAAGACCAAAATTGTGCATTAATGTGTCAGACGAAAGATAAATAACAGAAGAGAAGTACTAACTTGTCATTCTTATGGGTAGAAGGAAAAAAATGAATTTAACAAAGGTGCAGAAAATTTCTTCTCTGCAAAGCAGTTAAGGGTCAGTTTTTAAATGGTTCACAAGTAAGACTTTAACCTTCAATGGTACTGAATGTTCAACATTAATACTATCTCCTAAATTCTGAGACAATACCAAACTTCCACACATTTCCAGTATCAGATCTAGATAAGGAAATTTATGCTTGTAGAGGATGGCAAAGACTGGCAAAACAGATGAATACAAGGCTGCCTACCTTATGAATTATGATGGTTACCATGGTGACTGTAACATTAATGAAGCAAAGTTTAGGACCCAGTATGCTTTCTATTGTTGTTGAAAATATATTTTCATTTATAGATATGATTTCATTTAATAACTGGGAGATATTTTTTCTGAATGAGTAATTAGGGGTTGATTTAGACTATAAACTTGAGAAGGAGAAAAAAGTTTATCATCATGCACCATGGTATTTTCACCTGCATTTATTGGGAAACATAACTCATATTCATCTCCTTGCAACTTTAGCCAATTGAACTGAGGGTCCAATAAAAATCTACTAATTTTATAGAAAAATTTAGGTCTTAGTTTTTAGGAAAGCATAATCTTCATTGCTTTAATATATAGTGAAGTACTAAGGAATCTCACATTATTAAAAAGGTCCATTAAAAAACCATTGTCTAAAATCAGAAAGTGTTTTTACTGTCCAACATACTCAGAACTAGAAATAATATAGTTTTCTTACCTGTGGCAATTTTGGTAATAAAGGTACATTTGTATGTATTTCCATTAGAAATGAGAAAGCTACGCACATATTCATTTTGATCTTATAAAAATAGATTTTATGTTTTAAGCATCATTAGCAGACTACTTTATTCAGGTGTGTTGTAGTTCAAATATGAAATGCTTCCCATTGACTCATGAGTTGTACTATTCATTCCAAGGCATAACAGGGAACTATTATTGAAGGTACTGGATAAGACTGCTCTACCTGGGAATCCTTCCCGTATTCAATCATCAAACCCAGACACTATTGTTGATGTCAGCAAGTACTGGCTGACAGGAGCCTGATATAGCTGTCTCCTGAGAGGCTCTGACAGTGCCCAACTAATACAGAAGTAGAGGCTCACAACCATCCATTGGACTGAGCACAGGGTCCCCAATGAAGGAGCTAGAGAAAGGACCCAAGGAGCTGAAGGGTTTGCAGCCCCATAGGAGGAACAACAATATGAACTAACTAGTACTCTCAGAGCTCCCAGGGACTAAACCACCAACCAAAGAGTACACATGGTGGGATTCATGGCTCCAGCAGCATATGTATAGCAGAGTATGGCCTAGTCAGTCATCAATAGGAGGAGAGGACCTTGGCCCTGTGAAGGTTCTATGCCCCAGTGTAGGGGAATGCCAGGGCCAGGAAGTGGGAGAGGGTGGGGTGGTGAGCAGGGGGAGGGGGAGAGAACAGGGGTTTGTTTTGGTTTTGGTTTTGTCTTTGATTTTTTTTCGGAGGGGTAATCAGGAGAGGAGATATCATTTAAAATATAAATAAAGAGAATATCTAATAAAAAAAAAGAAATGGTCACAGAGAAAGTATGTTACTAGGTGCCTGTCCTTGCATTGTATCTAGCACTTTTCCTCTCTCATATGGGCACCCTGAGATAAAGAACTTAACTGCTATGTGTCTTTGGCACCATAATGTTCTACTTCACTCTGAGGATTGGTTTTCATTCACAGCATGACTAGATTCACAATCACCTATGAAATATACCTCTAGGCATCTCCTATAAATTGTACCTACTGCATTTTAAGAAATCCTCTATCCTTCCCTGTATCACCCTACAGTAAATTGAAGTTTGATGAATTGGCAGAAAAGTAAAGATAATCTCTCTATTGCTTTCATCAATTTTCTATTAAAGCTTTTTATTAATTGTATAACAATTATTATGGGGTTGGTGGCTTAAAACAACCCAATTATATTAATTTCTACTTTTAGAAGTCAGAAGACTAACACTGGTATCACTAGGTCAAAATTAAAAGTGTTAGTAGGTCTCAGGTCCCTGTGGACTCTAGTGGAAAAATGTATCCCATTTTCTCTTCAGGCCTTTAAGGATATTCTTATGCCATGACTCAGCACCCTACTCCTATCTTCAAAGCTCTTCTGTGTCTGATCTGTTTTCACATGCCTTTCTTTGACTATATCCAGAAATATTTCTCCATTTTTAAGAATTCCTGTGATTAGATCAGTGAGAACTGGAGAGTCTGGCATAAACTCAGTACCTTGACTTTTCTGACCCAGTAGTTTCTTGTCCACTAGTAGCCTTGAAACAATGGCAGAGTCAGAAGTAAACTCAAAAACAACGTAAAATTTCAGATGCATCTTCAGTTCTTGAAACCGTGATTGTTAGCTAGTAAGCAGAATTCAAGCCTATCAGTGACCTTAATGATGCCAAACAAAAAGATCAATGCAAATATCCAAAATATCATTCATGAGTTTATATTTTGAAAGTACAAGTCCCAGTTGTCCAAGCCATGTGAATTCAATAAAACCACTAAATAATCCTGTTAATAAATATGTTCTTTATGTCAATGACTTTTCCACATGGGGTATGAATAGTAAATGTCTTAGAGTAGCTTATTTAATGAGCACATTTCCATCTTAGATCCACATACCTGAGACTGCACTCTGAAATTGATTGTATAAGTCTAAACTTTTAATCACCATCTCAAATTATTCTTACATGAGTAGTCATTAAAACACTAAAAGAAACATAAACTCATATTTAGAGATCCATCCATTTTCTACTAGTTACTCTTGCCACTTTGGTTATTAACTGTCTTTCCAGTGAAATTGTAAATGCATCAGCTTTAAATATCTTAAAGTAAAAATAGTCTGTGCCTTTCCAGCCATATTTTGGCTCCTCTCCAATGACAACAAATAAAATCTACATTATTCCAACATATCTTCATATCAAGATGCTCCATAAGCACTGTAAATATAAATAAAACAAAATTAGCTCAGTTTATTCTAATTATATGATTTCCATTATAGTTTAGAATTATACTTTTACAAAAGACAATGACAGTTGATCTTGGGAAGATATAAATATTCATCACCAGCACTATTGGAAATGAACTAATGAATCACTTGATAAATAAACAACACACTAAATAAATTTAAAACACAACAAATAACCAAGATGAAGTGCCCAGAAAGTTATAAAAGATAGTAGAATCAAAAATTATCTTACATAATTTGAAATGGCTAAACTTTCATTGACTTTACCTAGTTCATTCACAAATTATTCAAGGACATATATGTCCTTGGTTCGTTGTTATAGCTTTTAAAGTATATTTGAGTCTGATATGGGAGAAATATTTCACATTATTTTGTAGTCTGTCTAGTGTATATAGATTACAATTTGAACACTCAGACAAACATTAGGATTACTTTGTAGAGATATTTCATGATGTTCAAATTATATCAATATATCCTATTTGCTCTCCAAACTTTCTATTCATCCAAGGAAATGATTCCCCAAATTAATACATCCAACTAAATTAAACATGCCAATTTTCACAGAAATTAGAATCTATTTGTTATCAAATAATACACTTTAACATTTTAAAATGCATCTTTAGTTATGTCATGTCTTTAAGTAATCAACAAAATATTAAAGCCATACTTCATTAAAGATTAAAATAGTTTATTTTATTCATAATATTTTGTCATTTTCCCTCCTGTATACTCTTATAAATATTATAAATTGGCATACATACCTGATTTCCAACAACAAATTATAAATATCAAAAAATAAATTAAGGAATAATTATTGATTTGTTACAGGGCCATAATGGATTCTCTCAATGTTTTATGCTATATAACTTCAGAGGTACTATATTTATGACTATGATACTTATGGACTTATACAAGTTTTCTTGACTTTTTAAAGTATTACAGCCTAATTTCAGATCAACCATTGTGACATGATTGTGGCCTGAGGCAATGCCATTAAACTTGTTTTTCTTTCTACACCTAAAGTTTATTAAGGAAAATTAGTAGCTAAGTAACACTAGTAGCTACAGGGTACTATGATACACCTTTTGACAAGTCAGTTTAAGTTATATATATACTGAAATTATACAAATTAGTTGAAATTGGACAAATAAAATTTGGAAGTTACAGCTAATTATTGTCATGAGAAAACTTCAAAATACAGAGTCTTACAGTATTTTTCAATATTGATGGTGAGAATTAAAATAATAATTTAATCACAAGAATCTCATTTCATTGTCCATTTTAGCATCTTTTTTGCCTATGATGAAACCAAAGTTATCAAAGAAAATATTGTTTTCCCAGTAATTTGTTCAGGAACTGTCCTGACTCTGCCTCCAGATACTACTAATCCTTTTCTGTTTGTCTGTCTCCTCTATGAATTATATCAGTTTTATCTTGGCATTTACATAATGTGGCATCACTTAGATCTTGATGTTTCTGAGAATTTACATGTTTCCTGAACAAAACTCAGTGTCCTCCATACTCTTATATTTTTAACTCATCAGCTATGATTCAACTCCATTCACTTTTAATATCTTACTTTGTAACTCCAGCACAGAGATATTCTGTTTATATTTCATATAAATATTGATTTTATATAAGTCAATTCTAGATAGAAAAAATTTGCCCTGACAAATAAATAATTAGTGAAAACAGGGATTTTTCAAACTATGTTTTTTCTTTTCTTTTCTTTTTCTTTTTTGGGGGGTGTGTGGTTCAAGAGAGGGTTTCTCTGTATAGCTTTGGCTTTTCCTGGTACTCACTTTGTAGGCCAGGCTGGCCTCGAACTCAGAAATCCTCCTGTCTCTGCCTCCCAAGTGCTGAGATTGAAGGCATGCACACCTACTTCCTGGCTTGTTTTTTTTTTTTTTTTAAACACATATCCATATCTAGAAAATACCCAGCATATAATAAGTATATGTTAAGTAGGAGGTAAATAATTAATGACAATTCATAAGAATTCCAATAACCTTTTACTTGGATTAATCTTTCATCTCTTGCTGATTTATGTTTGGTAGGTATGCATATTATTCTGTTTATATTGGTACTATTTTGGCAAAGAGTGCAGAATTCAGATTCACATGCAACTGTCCTTGAAAACAGACCTCCAAAGCACTGTGACACTTTAACGCCTTCCTATGTTAAGGAATGCAACTACAGCTCACTATCTTTTTCAGTGTTAGAATCGACACCACGTTATTCTCTCCAAACTCACCAAACCAGAAAATTTGTTTATGAAAATATTAATTACTGACTTGGAGATTCAATATTCCTTCCCTTGGAGTTATTTTTTCTATTCACTTCTATAGAATTATAAGATACATCTGATGATTTCAAACTGTGAGCTAATTAAGTGAGTCTATCTTCTGAATTCAAAGTCCAAACTTGTCTCTTGTCAGCACAAACATTTAATTCAGGAGGAATTCATTGAGATCACTAACCCAACAAGATCTCTAGAACTTTTGTGCATATCAGAACTATAATATTATATAACTTACAAAGGAAAGAGATTGGTTTGGTGTATTAGTATATAGGTATATAGATGAAACTGACACTTTGAAGACTGTACATACACACACACACACACACACACACACACACACACACACACTAACTCCAAATATAACATGCCCAGCCTATATAATGTTACTTGTATGTATGTTTTCAGGGCTGATGATGTGGTATTGGATAATCAATCAGTGTTCACTTCTCAGTACTTTACAGGGGAAGACAATTTCTCCTACTCTGAGCATCCCTTATTTACCTGTTGTAGAGAAAATTTAAAACAGTAACATGGCTGCTCTAGCTAGAATACAGACATACCTACAGTACACAACTTATTTTGTAGAAGGAAGCAGCTATGTTGGATAGTGAGATCCAGTTCAGTAGCAGGCAAAATGATGAAATAGAGAAAGATTTTACAAAATGTGTCAAAGATGGGATATGCCCAACACTCATGAGAAGAGCACAGGAATGAGAGTCTACTTAAAAGCAATACAGAAAGTCAGACAGGTTAGTTCAGTGACATGGAATAGAGTTCTTTTTAGTTCTATTGAGCTTGTTCAGTCAGTTGGGAGTAACTGCAGTAAGTACAGTATAGTGGAGTTAGGAGTAGGGTTAGGGTATATTCATGAGTTCATATAGTTCAGTACAGGTCAGCAGAGGTAGTAGAAGTCACAGAATAAGAAGGAGCTAGAAAATTAGAGGAAGTTGCCAGAGTTAGTTTGAGGCCAAGGAAAGTAAGTCAGTGAGAAGCCAATAGAAAGGAGTCAGATTGAATCAGTCAGCTTAGAGGGGAGTTTGGGCCAGAACAGCTGAGTTGAAACAGAGTTCAGAAAGAACTAGAAAGGGTGAACTCATTCAGCAGTAAGCCTTTGAGACACCAGTATTACCAGGAAAATAAGAATTACATTTACATTCTCTAGCTCTTTGTGTAGGCTTGAAGCCTTGTGGCCTTTCTTCCTTTCGTACTGGCTACTCCATTGATCTCATTCTTGTTCAGCTTATATTTAGGTAGTCATGCTCATGAGGTTTTGTTGGTGTAGCTTCTGACATTATTAGGAGATATAATCTCCTAGAAAATACCCTGATCCTCTGGCTCTTAAAGTTTTCTTCTCCCCTCTTCCATACATTCTCTGAGCTATAGGTGTGGGCGTGTTTGACACATATAGCCTTTGGAACTGGGCTATATAACTGCAAAGCTATGCATTTTGATTGACTGTGGTTTTATGTAGCTGTGAAGTCCTGTTGCTTGTTTGTTTTTGAATATCCACTGGAATTTGAGTCTATATAACACAGATTCTTATGTTAAAAGCTAATATTGAGCCTCTTTGACTTAAGCAATACTAGAGTTCATACTTCAGTCCAAATGCTTTCATCTTTTTTTCTTCCTTCCTTCCTTCCTTCCTTCCTTCCTTCCTTCCTTCCTTCCTTCCTTTCTTTCTTTCTTCCTTCCTTTCTTTCTTTCTTTCTTTTGTAAATTACTGATACAATGAACCATGTTTGAAATGTGAATTGCTATATATCATAGTAATGTAAAATACATGGTAATGGGGATGTAGAGAAGTCTCACTGGTTAAGAGCAATTGGCTCTTCTTCAACAGGACGATGGATTAGTTCCCAGCACCCATGTGGCAGCTCATAACTGTCTGTAACTCCAGCTTCAGGAGATCCACCACTCTTACACAGACACACATGCAGGAAGAATAAATTGACATAAAATTAAAAAATAAATCATTTGAAAAATAGTTGGTAATAAACACTCAGGTTGATAGGGAATCTAATGATAGTGTGCTCAGGCCAATACAGAATGAGCAATTTAGCAGACCTGAAAATCACCCATGTGAGAGACATAGTGGTATTGCCTTCACTTCCATCATAATCTAGGTACAAACTACAGGTGCATGAGCAATATATAAACACAAACCCTAGTAATATAGCTTTTCACAAGAAATATATATTTAAAACATTAACTTCTGATTTTTACAGTAAAATTTGTAATTCTTTTGCTTTTTTGTGAAATTTACATTAATAAGCTCAAAATCAAGAAAAAACAGCAAATTATAATTCTAAGTCAACTTCAAACTGAAAATTTAACTTTAAAGGTAATAAAATTTTAAATGTGGGGCAAGGGTAGGAAAAGAACATTATATAAAATGTAAATGAAGGCATAGCTGATAGCAAGCATTTAAAAATTCAGAATA
>JADRCD010045423.1:0-14648 GCA_019843815.1 Montemys delectorum | reverse complement strand
ATATTATGAAAAATCATAGATTATATGAAAAATGTGTTAGGTATAATATTTCATTGGGCTGATCAAATGAAATGAATTCTTAAGAACAAGCGTAATGACTAGATTTTAAAATCTTAAAGTATAGTTGTTGTGTTTTATAAAATAATAGAAAAAGAGCCAAGGGTATGTTTGATAGAGTATGTTATGGTGAGGTGGGAGGAGGTGCCTCTGTGGGCACATGCTGAGGCATCCCTTCCCCTGAGGTAACAGCACAAGATAGGTATAGTATAGAATAATAGAATAGTTTATTTAGGGCATGGGAAGGGGAGTTGGGAAGGGAGTAGAGATAGAGGAAATGAGAGAGAGAGAGAGAGAGAGAGAGAGAGAGAGAGAGAGAGAGAGAGAGGCCAGGAACATATGGAAAGAAAGGGGGAGGGGATGAGGAGAAAGGGATAAGGGTCAGGGAGAGAAGGGGCAGAGAGTAAAAGAGAAAGAGATCAAAGCAGGGCCAAAGAGCCCCTTTTATAGCAATCCAGGCATACCTGGCTATTGCCAGGTATCTGTGAAGCAGAGTCTAGAAGGAATGCTAATATTCCTCCATTTTGGTTTAATTAAAGATAGAAGAACTAGAAAGAGGCAATGATGAATCAGGAATATGGTCATCACGATCTTTAGCTAATTCCTGCTGACTTTGAGGTGATATGTCTCTGTGAAACCTAAGAAAATGTGGATGAGTATGTTGGTCCAGTCTTAGGAGAGTTGGATGTTTCCTTGCTTTTCAAGGTCTATGGAACCATCTGTGGTTATGAAGAAGCAGATCCAGTAGAAGGGTCTGCATCTTTGAGACCAAATTGGAGCATCTACGCTTTGCTTCTCTGGAGCTGTCCTAGATGTAGATTTTGAGTAAATACCTAGACTTGGCAAGATGCTGAAACACATGCATATATATTAGAGGTAGAAAATAAATTTAAGTATGGTTGGAAGAAAAAATTCTTAGGTATACATTTGAAACCATTACATCTTGGTGGTTGGGGTGAAGGAAGTCCCAATCCCAAGGAGCAGGAGATGAATCCTGTCCTCTGGAACAGGTGACAGGTAAGAACTTAGGCTATTGCTTAGCAGGTGTACTTATCTGGATGGAATCTATTTAGTCCATGAGAGGCAGATCTGAGTATGTTTCCTGGGGCCTCTCAGAGGAAGGTTTTGCTAGACTCCTGTCTGTAAACATAACAGAATACCATTAATAGTATCAGGGATTGGCTACTGCCTATAGAATGGGTCTCAAGTTTGGCCAGTCATTTGTTGGATATTCCCTCAGTCACTCTTCCATCTTTGTCCCTGAACTTCTTGTAAGGAAGATAATTTGGGGATTGACAGTTTTGTAGGTTGCTGTCTCCTTTACTGGGAGTCTTGATGTATAGGAGACCTATACATCAGGATGTATATCCCCCACTACTAAGTCTACCAACTACAGTCACGCTCATAGGCTCCCTGGAGCCTTCTCCATCCCAGGTCTCTGGCATATCCCAGAGATCCCCATCCCCACTCTAATTTCCATTCACTCTCTTAGCCCTCTCCTGTAAGCTCTCTCTATACCTGATCCCCTCTCCTCTATTTTATTTTCTCTTCTGAGTGAGGTTCAAGCATTCTCTCTTGTACCCTTCATGTTATGTTGTTTCTTTGGGTCTGTGGATTGTAGAGTGGATGTACCCCATGCCTAATATCCATATATAAGTGAGTACATGTCATATCAACAAAATGAATAACCCAATTTAAAATTGACATACAGAACTGAACAGAGAATTATGAACATAGGACTCTCTAATGACTGAGAAGCACTTAAATGTCCTTAGTCATCTAGAAAATGCAAATCAAATCAACTCTGAAATTCCAACTTACATCAGTCAGAATGGCTAAAATCAAGAACTCAACTGACGGCTCATATTCTGGAAGATGTGTAACAATAGAAATACTTCTCCATTGCTGGTGGGAATGCAAACTTGTACAACCACTCTAAAAATCAATTTGATGGTTTCTCAGACAAATGGGAATAGTTCTACTCAAGACCCAGATATGCCACTCCTGGGCATATATCCAAAAGATTTTCCACCATACTGCAAGGATATCTGCACAACTATGTTCATAGTAGCTTTATTTATAATAGCCAGAAGCTGGAAGCAATCCAGATATCCTTCAATTAAAGAATGGATAAAGATAATGTTCATTTATATAATGGAATACTACTCAGCTATTAAAAACAAGGACATCACTAAAATTGTAGGCAAATGGATGAAAGTTAGATATTTGCATAGGTACACTAAGTACCTTATCTTCCACATTTTCCATCCCTTTTTCTTGTTTTACTGAACTGTAGATACTTTGATTATAATTAATTCCCACTTTATGCCTAAAATCATTCACTGAATATTTAATTTGTTATATTCCATAATCTTAGAATATCATATTAGTTTTCAAATAAGCTATACTGATATTTATCATATATCCTCTACTGTATATTATTGAATATAGATTTTTTTATAAAATATATTCTAATTTTAGTTTTTACTCTCCCTGCTTCTTCCAGTTCCTCCCCAAATACCATCCTATCCAGCCCCCTTTTTTTGTCTCTCATTAGAAAAAGAATGATATATAAGAGATAATAAAATACAACAAAATAAAACACAAACAAAAAGAAATGGGACATAATTAAACAAACAGAAGGAAAATAGCCCAAGAAAAGGCACAAAAACCATATATATACAGAGACATACATGTTCACACAAGTAGGAATCCCATAAAATATATAAATACAAACTTATAAACATTTTTTTACAAGTCGTGATATGACACCATGACACAAGGTTGCTCTAAAGCAACCTTGCCATTGAGTTCATTTTCTGTTGACCATCTACTGCTGGGCATGCAGCCTACCTTTAAGTGAAATTTGTTTTGAGAGTCGCTTGAAGAAAACTAAGTTTACATTTTCAAGTGTGTATCACTTGGAGATAGCTTCTGGGTTAGAGATGGGATAATGTGCTTTTTTTTATTATTTTTTTATTTTTTTTATCTTTTCAGCTCTAGGACCCAGTTTGGTTTAGAATCATGCATGCTCTGTCAATGCAGCCTCAATCTCTATGATTTCATATGTGTATCCATAGTGCTGTGTTTATAAGCCTTTAGCTCCTTTGTGTCCTCCATCCCCTCTGGCTCCGGGACTCTTTCTTTCTCCTCTTTTAGGTGGCATGCTGGTGGCTTTCTGAGCCTACAGGAAGGGCTTTGATGGAAACATTCTGTTTAGGATTGAGAGCTCCAAGGTCTCTTCTTGTCGGCATATTATTTGACTGTTGGTCTCTGTATTTGTTTCCATCTGCTAAAGAAAGAAGCTTCTCTGATGAGATTGCTGAGCAAGGCACTTATCTCTGAGTTGAGCAGAATGTCATTAGAGTCATTTTATTGCTATATTTCTTTGTAAAACATTAGTATATGGTTTTCCCCTAGGTCAAAGCACTGTCCAGTCTAAGGTTCTTAGTCATCCAAGTAATGTTGCACATGGGCTCATTCTTTTAGCCTGGGCCTTAAATCTAATCAGCTATTGGTTGTTTACTCCCACAAACTGTTTTTTTTTTTTTGTTTTTGTTGTTGTTGTTGTTGTTGTTGTTCGTCCTACAAGCTTTGTTATACTATTTCAGGAGTGTATCTTCCCGGCATTACACAATTATATATTAAAGGGTTTGTAGCTGGGTTGGTGTTTATGCATCTCCTTTGCCTTGTGTTATATTTCTCCTTTGGCAGCATGCAGCTTATCTTCCAGTAGCAAAAACAATAGTAAGTTGGATTAAAGTGTCCATGTAAGCACCAGCTTATCTTCTCTGTGTTCAATGAGTTGTGCACAGGTTGTCTTCTGCAATGAAGTCTTTCCAGTCTGTGGAGAGCAGCTACTAGCCATTGTAACAATCTGGTTTGTTTGATGGTTCCCATGGGAGCCCCATCGCCAACAACTCGAAGCTTTATTTGGTGATGAGAGATGTTCAGTTGTGCTTAGAGTGGTTTGAATAAGAATGGATCACATAGGCCCATAGATTTGAATACTTGGTTATCAGTGAGTGGTACTATTTGAATATACTGTGTCTTCTGCACTTGAAAACCAGACTGACAGCCCAAGCTGCCCTAGAGACCACAGAGAACTGTTGGCTAGTGAGCTCTGTCATTTTTTTTTAAATAACTGCTAAGTTATTTTTTTTGTTTCTCGGTTGTCTGACTTCATTGACAGCTAGAAAAAAAAATACTTTCACAGATGTAATCTGTTATCTCCTTGCCTAAACTCTGTTTCCACTAATTAAATGCTTCATAATTCCTCTTCTTGCTATGCCACAGTCCTAACATTATCTGAGTTTGTATAAATTTGCCTAACTCGAATAAAATATTTGACTATACAATCCAACTTTTTAATTTTGTCCTTTCTGCTCCACAAAAGGCTCATTTTAAAGACTGCTCATGTTGTTAACTCATGTTGTTATCTCTTTTATAAACTTATAAGCTACAGGAAACCTACTCAGGTCTACCACTCATGGACCAAATAGGCTTCACCCAGATAAGTACATATGCCCAAAGTTCCCACTTACTACTTATTCCAAAGGGTGGGTTTCAAATGCACAACTTTTAAATGTACAAATTTCTTTCTCCCAAACGTACTTAATCTTATTCTCTACCTGTAATGTGTTTCAACATCTTATCAAGTACAGGTGCTTACTATATCCAGAACAGCTCCAGAGAAGCAACCTTCAAATGCTCCATCTCCTGTCACAGACACAGACACTTCTGGACCTGTTCCTTCTGATCTATCCTCAGATGGCTCCACAGACCTTGGACAGCAAGGAAACAGCCGACTCTCCTAAGAATTGACAAACATCCCCCATACCCATTTCTTTAGGTTCCCTAGAGACCCGTCACCCCAATGTCAGCATGAAGCTGCCAGATATCATGACAACCCTATACCTGCTTTGTCATCACCTCTTTCTATTTTTTTTTTCATTTTTAACTAAGCCAAAATGGAGAATGTTGGTATTCTGTCTGGACTCCACCTCCACAGTTACCTGGCAACAGCCAGATATGCTCCTCCCCACAGTTACCTGGCAATAGCCAGGTAAGCCTGGCCCTATAAAAGGGGCTGCTTACCCCCTTCTCCCTCTTTTACTCTTACTATCTTACTCTTCATCTCTTGCTTCTTGCCCCCTTTATCTCCCTCTCTTCCCCTTCCCTTCCCTCTTCTCTCCCTGTGGTCATGGTCAGCCTCTAATTCTCTACTTCTCCTTCTCTCTGCCTTTCTCTCTGCCTCTATTACTCTCTTAACTCCCCTCCCCATGCCCTAAATAAGCTCTATTCTATACTATACTGTCATGTTGCTAGTCCCTATGGGGGAAGGAATGTCTTGGCAGGGGCTCGATGAGACATCTCTTTCCCCCCATACCTCACCAGACCCCCCAAAACATATTCTTATACCTCTTTATGTTTTTATAATCACAACAGGTATCACTTGGGATGGACTTTTAGATTTCAACAGTGCATGCCAAGTCTTACAGCACTCTGTTAGACAGTGGATCAAGACATAGCTCTCAGCTACTTCTATAGCACCATTTCTTCCTGTATCATCATGCCTTCCCTCCATGAAGATAATGGAGTAAGCCTATGAAACTGTAAGTAAACCCTCACTTAAAAGCTTTCTTTTATAAATGTTGCTTCAGTTGTGGTAGGAAGCTTCTACTGTAATAGGTTTCTATATGACCCTTATATAGCACTTAACTTTAGCTGTCTGTCCCTGTTATTTTCTCCTTTTCACCCTCTCCCTTGTCCCTACCTATTTGATCCTCCCAGTCTAAATCATCCCTTCCACCCCTCACTTGTCAATACATAGCTATTCTATGCCCCCTTTCAAGGGACATATGTCTTTGCCCCCTTGTCCCATACTCTTTACCTAAGCTCTGTGGTTGTATAGATTATAGCTTGGTCATCATTGATTTAATAGCTAACACTCACATATAAGTATATCCATAAAATATTTGCCTTTCTGGGTCTGCATTAACTCATTCTGGATGATTATTTTTCTAGATCCATCCATCTACCTGAGAATCTCATGATTTCATTCTTTTAAACATCAGGGTAATGTTACCTTGTATACATCTATCATATTTTCTTAATTTATTCATCTGTTGATAGACATCTAGGTTGTCTCAAATTCCCGGCTTATGAATAGATCAGCAATGAACATGGTGCATGAGGTATATCTGTAGTATGATGAAGCATTCTTTGGGTATATGACCAAAAACAGTACAGCTAAATCTTGCAATAGATCAATTCTAATCTTTCTGAGGAAATGTCATACAGATTTCCATGGTGGCTGTATAAGTTTCCACTATGTCAAGCAATAGATGCATGCTTCCTTAGTCCACATCCTTACCAGCATGAACTATTATATATTTTATCTTCATTATTCTGAATGCTGTTGGATGAAATCTCAAATTACTTTTAATTTGCATTTGTCTGATGGCTAATGTTGAAGATTTCTCTCTCTTTGTTTTTATATTTTTAAATTTATTATTCTCTCACATATCTGAACTGAAGTTTCCCCTCCCTCCCCTACTCCCAATCCTCCCAGTTCCCCTCCTCTACTTCCTCTCATAAAAGAGCAGGCCTCCAAGGGATATCAACCTAATAAGGAATAACAAGTTGCAATGAGACTAGGCACAAACACTCAAATCAGAGCTGGATAAAGCAACTGAGGTAGAGGAAAGGGACCCCCAAAACAGGCAAAAAGAGTCAGAACATCCCCAACTATGACTTGTAGTAGTCCTATAATAACACCAACACAACCCTAATACATATGCAAAGGACATGGGCCAGACTCATATAGTCTTCATGGCTGTTGCTTCAGTCACTTTGAATCAGTGCTCCATAGGCCCTGAGTTTACTCTTTTAAGAATTCTCTCTTTAATACTTTGCTCATTTAAAAATTGGGTTACTTACTTCCTTGATATCTAGATTTTTTTTTAGTTCTTTTTATATTTTGGATATTAGCCCTCTATCAGATATTTACTTTGTTTTAAAAAAAATCTTTTTCTATTGGCTGCTTGTTGTTGGAATAATAATGTCCTTTGCAATATCGACACCTTTTGGTTTCATCAGGTCTCATTTATTAACTGTTGATCTTAGTGCCTGTGCTAATATTCTATCCAATTCACAAAGTCTTCTCATATGTCAATGAGCTCAAGGCTATTTTGCACTTTCTCTTCTATCAGGTTTAATTTCTGGTTTTACTTGACATCTTTGACCTATTTACATTGAGTTGTCTACAGAGTGATAACTATGGATCTATTTGGGTTCTTTTATACATAGACATGGAATTTGTCAGGGACCATTTGTTACAATTGCTGTTTTATTTTCCATGTTTATTTCTAGTATTTCAAGTTAAAAATCAGGTATCCAGGTATATGGAGCTTTGTCTGGGTCTTTATTTTTATTCCATTAATCAGTATACCTGTTTTTATGCCAATACCATGCTCAGTTCATTCTGTAGTACAATTTGAGGTGTGTGTATGTGTGTATGTGTGTGTGGCGGGTGGGTTACCTCCATCAATTCTTTTTTTATTCAGGATTGGTTAGCTAACCTGGTATGGTAGTTTGAATAAGTATGATTCATGGGAAATGGTATTATTAGTAGGTGTGGCCTTGTTGGAGTAACTGGCTCCTTCAGCACCATGTGTGCCTGCACAGCACGATGCTTCTGGTAATGAAGATAATGGACTAAAGTTCTGAAATTATAAGCGATCCTCAATGAAATGTTTTCCTTTATAAAATTGCAGTGGTCCTGGTGTCTCTTTAACAGAACTTAGACAATTAAGATTTTTGTGTAACTATATATAGCTTTAAAATGTCCTTTTAAGATCTGTGAAGAAATCTGTTTGAATTTTGATGAGAATTAAATTCAATCTGTAAATTGCTTTTGGTAGGAGAGACTACTTTTATTATATTATTCCTAACAATCCATGAGAAATGAAGATCTTCCTATCTTTTGCTATCTTCAATTTGTTTCATTAATGACTTGATTTTTTTATCTATATGTCTTCCACATGCTTAATTAGAGATACCCCTAGATATTTTATATTATTTGAGGCTATTGTAACGTGATTTCCCTGATTTCTCAGTCTATTGTCATTTGTACATAGAAAAGCTACTGACTGATGTGTTAGAACAGTGGATCGCATGAGAACATACCACACATATGCCCAAACAGTGGTACTTGTAAGAGGTTTAATTGAGAGGGAGAGAGGGGCAGTAGCGGAGAGAGAGGAGGGGGAGAGAGAGAGGGCAAGGGAGAAATGTTCTCCGTGTATATATATGGGTTCTGAAATAGTGGCCACAGGTAAAGATGGAAGGTGAGCACAATGGATTCTTGGAATATGGTGGCTGTTGCCCTGGCAACAGGTCTGTGAGGCCCGCCCATGTGATGTCACTAACTTTGGAGGCCCTGATGCTAACACTGACTCTGTGAATAATTTGTATCTAGTTATTTTTGCAGGATGTGTTTGTCAGCTGGAGAAGTTCCCTGGTGGAATTTTAGGGCCATTTATATATATTATCATATCATCTGCAAATAAAAATACTTCGACTTCTTTCATTCAAATTTGTATGTACTTGATCTCCTTCAGTTGTCTAATTGTTCTTCCTAAGACTTCAAGTAATATATTGAATATATATGCAGAAAGTGGACAACCTTTTTATTGGAGAATTTAGACCACAAATGTTGGGAGTTATGAATGAACAGTATTTGTTGACTCCTCTCTTTTTTATGATATGTGTGTATGTGTGTGAGTATGTATATGCATGTGTGTTTGCACATGAATGTAATCTAAGCCCTATAGCTAAGACCTTATCCTAGTTTTTAGTCACCTTATCTAATGTCACTGTTATTCCATTCATTTTATCAGAGTTTTCCCTGTCATACCTGTGATGTCAGGTGACATGTTTTTATCCAATATAACCCTCAAGAAAAACAGAGTTGAATGCAGGTGTCTTTACCATTTTCTTTTAACCTATTGAATATTATGTTAACTGTAGGAAATTTCACTGCATAATCTTTGTTATGTTTACAATACTCCCAGTATTTCTCTGATGCTAAATTTTATTTTTATCACTAGGGGTTTGTTTCTTTTTCTTCATCTATAGTTATGATCATTTAAATTTCTCTTGTTGATGTGAATACGTTATATAATATTATAGAGGATGGGTTGTTTATTTTGGTAAGACAGGGTATCGGTATGCATTCTTGGCTGTCCAGGTTAATGGTCTAGATAATGATATAAACCAATCTGGTATCATACTTACAGTGATCTGCCTGCCTCTACTTCCTGAGGTTAATGCCAAGTGATACTATGCTGGGCTGAGTATGAATATTTGTCTAGATTTGCATGCTTGTAGTGAATTCTCCACATCATTGTGATTTATAATTTCTCTCACATATTGAAGGATTTGATTTACTCCTATGTGTGTCTTTTACATTTTCTGATCTATCCAAAAAGATTATGATTTATGGTTTCATTCACGCTTTCCCATGTTGTTAAGGTAGAATAAAACCATCTGATCTCCTTACATGTCAGACACAGAATTAGATTTATATATTAATTTTTATTTTGTTTTAGTTAGAGATATTTTGTCCTCCACATATATTTGTGTACCATGTGCATGATTGATGCACGTGGACTTCAGAAGAGGGCATCAGATATCCTAGGACTGGAGTTGTAGATGGCTGTAAGCTACTACATGGGTACTCAGAATAGAACCCTGGTCCACTGGAAGAGTAGCCAATGCTCTTTATTGCTGAGTCATCTCTAAAACTCCTCTACATTAATTTTTGTTGGACAACATTTGTGATATCTCTTGATTGACAGAATTTCTTTCCTGAAAGGAAAATGTTCACTATATTAATCTCCTCAGTGTTGATCCTAGCTCTGTAAAGTCTGCCCTGGGGAAATGTAGTTTCTCCTTGTTTTGAAGGAGTAAGATTTGGACAACTCAGTTCTTAGCAAGTTGATTAGCAAACTACCTCGACAATTTACATCATTGTTTATTTTTTCACCTAGGCTATAAATTTGACATTTGTTATTTCCTTGTGAAACTTAAGACAGTTGCAGCCACAGTTATTAGATATTTTCTTCCTAAACAGAAAGTGTATTAACATCATGATTACCTCTTTTGGCTTTTTACTTTTTTCCTCTATGTTTTCCTGTCTATCTTGCTATATATTTGATGCTTTGAGAAGATTTTTTTGTTAAATATTTGAATATTCAGCAAAAGAGAACTGACCATTTTACATACTTGCCACTTCTACTATTGAATGTCTCAATACAAGTGCTTTTAAGACTATATTTTCACTATGCAAACCTTTCAGATACAAACTATTAGTGAATTCTCTTAGGCAAGACAGGTAGGGAACTGACAGGGGTGATATCTTAGTTGGCTAGCCTCACTAACTTTTCATATATTTATAAAAAAAAGAAGTATATCTCATTTATCATTCTTGCAATTTAAGACATAAAAATATTGGCCACATAAAATTAATAAAATCTAAGGAAGTGGAAGAATATTTTAAATAAAAAAATTCAAACCCATTGAGTCCTGACATCTACTTTTTCCCCCTGAAACCAACTTGTTTGCTGCAGAAAATAGTTTGTCTGACATATTTTCCCTTATGCATGGTATAAGACATACTGCTATGATTTTTTCCAGATGGGTTAGGAAAGATTAACCTGAAATTTTCCTTATCAAAGAGATTCTTCAACCTAATCTCAGTAATTTCTAATTGAAGAATAAGTATGTGGACCCGTCATGTTATTATTGAGAGGAACTAAATTAAGTCCATACAATTTTATCCTGGGGACATGTTCTATTTGAAATCTCATTCTTAAAATCCAGACATTTGAAGGAAGCAGAAAACAACAGATAAATTTACTGAAATTAAACTCAGAAGATGTTCAGTGACCTATATAATAAGCAATCAAAAATAAACAGGATTTTAATTTCTCTAAATGCTCAAGCATGTAATTTTTAAAATTTGTTTTACAATCTAGGCTATTTGAAAGCAATTGAGTTGTAATTGCTCAAGAGTATGTTTCAACACAGTTATTAAAAGAATCGATGATTGCCTGAGGTAGATAGATATAATTTAAATCTATACAAATTAGTTATCATTGATCTAGTTGACACTTACCACATTTATATATTAATTCTCCTTGTTTATTAGCCAAAGGCAGTTTACATAAATTTATAACCATAACTCCTCATGCATAACAAATGTATTTTAAAACAAATTATATTGATTAATATTATCTAAGTATCATCACTGTACATTTATATGAGTGAATGAAGTAGCTCTTTAAAAAATATTTCGAGGAAGTACTTGAAAAATCGAACTTAGTGTTTAGGAATTTATGTTGGTACTTTTAAGAAATGTTTCTAATAATTTACAAAGTCAAATTTTTGGTGTTAAACCTGAGTTTCTTTATTAGGGTTCTTTAGAGTAAAAGAATGAACAGAAAGACACTCTGTAGCTATAGAAAGGAAATTTATCAGAATGGTTTACAGGCTGTGGTTCAGTTAATCCAGCAATGCCTGTCTATGAATAGAAAGCCCAAAAATTCAATAGTTGCTCTGTTTACAAAGTTGGATGCCACAGCTTGTCTGTCATATACACTTGAGTCCTGAAGAAGTAAGCTCTAATGCCAGTGAACAAATGGACATGCTAGCAAGGCAAGAGCAAGCAGGCAAAGAAAGAAAAAAAACTTTCCTTTTTCCCATGCCCTTATATAGGCTTCTATCAGAAGCTTGGTCTCACATTAAAGGTATGTCTTCCTGCATCAAGATCTGAATTAAAAGTATACCCTATTTTGATTAAAATATTTGGATTAGAGGATCCTTCCCATTGCTATCTGCACACAGGATCTAAGGCTGTTCCATAGCCCTCTGTACACAGGTCCCTGCAGGAGAGAGCTGGTCTCCCAGGAGTGCTCTCAATCCTGGGCTCAGAAGTGAGGTAGCATTTTTCTCTGCAAAATTGTCCAAAGCAGGGCCAGCCTGGAGCACACAGGGCATAGGAACAGTGGAGCAGCTGGGACAAGATCCTGTACTCAGGAACTACAGCTGTTCCAAAGCCCACTGTACACATGTTCCACCAGGAGAGAGAGCTGGCTTATAGGAGCACAAGAGGGAGAAGTTCTGTCCAGAGACAGTGATACCAAAAAACACCAGAGAAAATCAAATGGTGAAGGACAAGTGCAAGAAACTTTCCAAAAGAAATCAAGGCTATGTGGCATCATCAAAACCCAGTTCTCCCACCACTGCAAATCCTGGATAGCCAAACACACCAGAAAAGCAAGATTTGGATTTAAAATCACATCTCATGATGTTGATAGAGGATTTTAAGAAAAGATATAAGTAACTCCCATAAGAAATACAGAAGAATACAGGTAAACAGGTATAGGTTCTTAAAGAGGAAACACAAAAAAATCCCTTAAAGAACTACAGGAAAACAAAATCAAACAGGTGAAAAAAATAAATAAAACCACCCAAGACCTAAAAATAGAGGTAGAAACAATTCAGAAATCACAAAGAGAGACAGCTCTGGAGATAGAAAACCTAGGAAAGAAGTCAGGAGTCATAGATGCAAGTATTACCAACAGAATAAAAGAGATAGAAGAAAGACTCTCAGGTACAGAAGTTATCATAGAAAACACTGACACAACAGTCAAAGAAAATGCAAAATGCAAAAAGCTCCTAACCCAAAACATCCAAGAAACCCAGGACACAATGAGAAGACCAAACCTAAGGATAATAGGTATGGTAGAAAACGAAGATTCCCAACTTAAAGGGTAATAAATATCTTCAATGAAATTATAGAAGGAAACTTCTCTAACTTAAAGAAAGAAATGCCCAAGAAGATACAAGAAGCCTTCAGAACACCAAATAGATTGAACCAGAAAATAAATTTCTCCCATCACATAATAATCAAAACACCAAATGTACTAAACAAAGAAAGAATATTAAATGTAGTAAGGTAAAAGACAGACCTATCAGAATTACAGCAGACTTCTTGTCAGAGACTATGAAAGCCCGAAGATCCTGCACAGATGTCATTCAGACCTTAAGAAAACAGAAATGCTAGCCCAGGATACTGTACCCAGCAAAACTCTCAATTACCATAGATGGAGAATCTCAGATATTCCATGACAAAAACAAATTTATACAATATCTTTCCACAAATACAGCCCTTCAAAGGATAATAAATGGAAAGTTTCAATACAAGGAGGGAAAGTACACCCTAGGAAAAGCAAGAAATAATCTTCTTTTAACAAACCAAAAGGAAGATAGCCACATAAACATAATTCCATCTCTACAAATAAAAATAACAAGAAGAAACATTTACTTTCTTTAATATCTCATAATATTAATAGACTCAATTCCCCAATAAAAAGACATAGAATTACAGACTGGATACATAAACAAGTGTTAACATTTTGCTGCATACAGAAAAACCACCTCAGTGACAATGACAGACACTAACTCAGAATAAAAGGCTGAGAAATAATTTTCCAAGAATATGGTCCAATGAAAAAAGGCTGGAGTAGCCATTCTAATATCAAATAAAATCGACTTTCAACCTAAAGTTCACAAAAAAACATAAGGAATGACACTTCATACACGTCAAAGTAAAAATCTACCAAGAAGAACTCTCAATTCATCTATGCTCTGAGATATGTATAGAACATTTTATCCTAAAACATAAGAATGTACCTTCTTCTCAGCATTTCATGGTACCTTCTCCAAAACTGACCACATAATCGGTCACAAAACAGGCCTCAACAGATACAAGAAGATTGAAATAATCCCATGCATCCTACCAGATCACCACAGACTAAGGTTGGTCTTCAATAACAACATAAACAATAGAAAGCCCACATACATGTGGAAGCTGAACAGCACTCTATTCAATAATAACTTGGATAAAGAAGAAATAAAGTAATTATAGACTTTTTAGAATTCAATGAAAATGAAGCCCCAACATACCCAAACATGTAGGACACAAGGAAAGCAGTCCTAAGAGAAAAACTCATATCTCTGAGTGCCTCAAAAAAGAAAATGAAGTAGACATTCACTAGCTGCTTGACAGCACATCTGAAAGCTCTAGAACAAAAAGAAGCAAATACACCCAAGATGAGTAGATGGCAGGAAATAATCAAACTCAGGGCTGAAATCAACCAAATAGAAATAAAAAGAACTATACAAAGAATCCACCAAATGAGGAACTCATTCTATGAAAAAATCAACCAAATAGATAACCCTTAGCCAGACTAACCAGAGGGCACAGAGACAATACCCAAATTAACAAAACAAGAAATGAAAAGGGAAACATAATAACAGAAACCAAAGAAATCCAAAAAAATCATCAGATCCTACTACAAAGGCCTATACTCAACAACATTGGAAAATCTGGATGAAATTGATAATTTTCTAGACAGATACTAGGAACCAAAGTCCAATCAGGATCAGATAAATGAACTAAGCAGTCGCATAGCCCCTAAAGAAATAGAAGCAGTCATTAATAGTCTCCCAACCAAAAACAG
>JADRCD010045420.1:0-17265 GCA_019843815.1 Montemys delectorum | reverse complement strand
GCCTGGTCTACAGAGTGAGTTCCAGGACAGCCAAGGCTAATCAGAGAAACCCTGTCTCGAAAAAACCAGAGAGAGAGAAATTAAAACTCGTTAGATGGGTTCATGAGTGGACTGGACACAGCAAAGGAAAAATGAGTAGGCTTTATTTAAAAATTAACTTTTTAAAACTCAGACTGACCAAGAACTGTGATATAAATAGGGAAGCCACAATGGAAGTATTGGGAGTTGTGAATAAATAACAAAAGAAATGTATGATGTAATAATGACCTGAACTGGGGAAAGGGTTCAGTGGGTAAAAGTGCTTGCAGCAAGCATGAAGACCTGCATTCAAGACCATCCATGCGAAAAAGCTGCATATGGCTGTGTATGTCTGCAGCCACAGCACTGGAGGACAGAGACAGGCACATCCTTAGAGTATGCTGGTCAGCCTCCCTTGTCAAATTGGCAAGCTTCAGGCTCAGTGAGAGATCCTGTCTGAAAGGAGTAAGGTGGAGAATGATAGAATATGATATCTATGTCCTCCTCTGGCCTCTACATATGTACATGGGCACATGCAAACACACATACACACACATACACATACATATACATACATACATGTGATTACACACATGCATGCACCCACAAGAAATAATAATAATGAGCAAGAATTCCCTAAAATTAATGACCAATGCAAATATAAGTTGAGAAAGCTCAAAATACAGTGAAGAGGATAAATGCCTCTACACAACACAAAAAAGTCTACATATAAATATATTAAAGCCAAACCATAGGAAATCAAAATGAAAGGATGGAAAGGAGAAAAGAAGGTGGTATGTGGTAAAATGAAAAATTTAACACTAGATAGATAAATCAAATCTAAGCAGAAGTATCTAAAATCAATCACATTTCTACTTTAGAAAACTAGAACATATTGACTATATAAGAAGAAAATTAGAGAAGGGGAAGAGGAATAAGTGTCTACTCTGAAAGCTTCCCTGAGCTTATTGTTTAAAGCCTGATTCCCAAAGCAAAAGGATTCAAAGGTGGAGCTTGTGCAAGGTTATATGACTGCAAGACTCTGACCTTATAAACAGATCAACCCATAAATGAACTCATATTTTGATGGCATTACTCAGAAGCAGTAGAAAACATAGGAGGTGGGCCTACTTCACTCAATGTCCTGGAAGAATACATCTTTTTTTTTCAATGTTGGGCACTGAATCCAGACCATCTCGTATGTGAGGCAGGCCCTCTATCAACTGAGACTATCCCATGCAAGCGTATACCCAGTACCTGGCCTCGTCCTTCTCGTCCTTCCTTTCTGTTTCCCAGCCTTCATGAGAGGAGCAGTTTTGTTCTATGTTCTACCTTACTTGGCCTCAAAGGCAGTGGACCTAGCCAACTATGGACTGAAATCTTTGAAATATGAACCAAAGTAAACACATCTTCCTTCCAGTTGACTTCTCACTAATATATTGTCACAGTAATGGAAAGCTAACTAACACAGAAATCAACAGAAAAATCAACAAAATAAAAAGTCTGTTCTTTGAAAAGAAGAAGTTTAATAACAAGTTTATTAAACTAGTCAGATCGACAACAACAAAAAGATAAAAGTCACTGTATTAGGGTTGTCTAGAGTCACAGAACTTATGGAATGTCTCTCTATATTAAGAGAATTTATTGTGATGACTTACAGTGTGTAGTCCAACTACCAACAATGGTCAGCGGTGAATGGAAAGTCCAAGAATCTAGGATCTGGGACTTGTTTGTCCCAGGCTGACTTTGAACTCAGAGATCTCATTGCCTTAGTCTCCTGGGATTAAAGGTGTGTACTACTTTGCCTGGGCCTAAGCCTTTCATGGCCACTATGCCTCAAGATCTCCATGCCAAGGTCCAGGTCAGAAACTTGGGTCTTCCAGCCTCAAGCTCTGGATCACAGGTAAGCTCTCCAACTATAGATTGAGGTACATTCCAGATAAATTCAAGTTGACAACCAGGAATAGCCATTACAATCACTAATGCCAAAGACAAAATAAAAGCTGGATATGGTGGCCCATGCAATCCCAGAACTTAGAAGGGTAAAGCAAAAGGGTCATTGAGTTAAGGCCAACCTAGATTACATAGGAAGCTCAAGGCCAGACTAAGCTACATAGCAAGACTATATCTTAAAAATAAAGGTGGAGGGGGCTGGTGAGATGGCTCAGTGGGCAAGAGTACTGACTGCTCTCCAAAGGTCCTGAGTTCGGATCCCAGCAACCACATGGTGGCTCACAACCACCGTAATGAGATCTGACACCCTCATCTGGTGCATCTGAAGACAGCTACAGCAAATTATGCTGGAGCGTGCGGGGCCAGAGCGAGCAGGCTGGCAGAGGTCTTGAGTTCAATTCCCAGCAGCCATACACATGATATCTCATGGCCATCTGTACAGCTACAGTGTACTCATACACATAAAATAAAATAAAATAAATCTTTTAAAAAAATAAAGGTGGAAAAGACCATCACTATTGATTGCATGGACACATCAAACATAATAGAGACATATTATTAACAGTTCTGTATCTAGATGTATATTATACCCTGTAAAAGTATCTTTTATTCACCTGAAGTAATTGTTGTCTCAGAGACTTACTGCTGAATAGCTCACCCTCTCTAGCTCTTTCTGAACTGTGGCTGGCTAGTTCAACTCAGCTATTCTGGCTCAAACTCTCCAAACTGATTCAAACTTGCTTCTCCCAGCTTCTGACTTAATTGCTCTGCCAAGCTTCAAACTACCTCTAGCAATCTGTTCTAATCTTCTGGCTCCTTCTCACTCTGTAACTCATTCTGTCTTCTCCTGTGTCTAGCTTGTTCTTTCTGCAGCCTATTCATAAAACTGTCCTGGTAAGCTGTCTCTGAACTCCAAGAACTGAAATGTCACCAACTCAACTGCCACCTACTTAACTCCACTACACTGCCTCAAAACTGACTTCCAATTCCATTGCACTGACTCATAACTGACTCTGAACTCTGTTGCACTGAACTCAACTGACTAAACTGAATTCTGACTCTGCATGCTGCGGTCTCCTGAGTACTTGGATTAAGGCATATACCTAAGTTTTTCTTTACCTGAAACTTGCTCTATAGCAGGATGGCCATGAACTCAAGAGATCTGCTCTTAGGACTAAAGGCGTGTCTGTATTGCAGCCAGATCACACAGACCTAGAAGAATTTGGATGTGATCCCTTACCAGAACAGTCATGTTGTTGGATTAAAACTCCTCTACAATAGCCTAGATGAAAGAAATTAATAATTGTTGAAAAATACAATTGATCCACTGAAATTCATACAAGAAACACTAGATTGTGAAAACAGGCCTACATTTATTTAAATAAACTGAATCAGTAATAAAACTGCAAACTAGAAAACACAAACAAGTTCACCAGTGTATTCTACTGTACTAAACACTTAAGCAGAAATCATGTTCATTCTTTACAATCTTTTCCATTTTATGAACCAGGATTAGCCTAAGACCATAATTACATAAAAAATAACTACAAACCAGTATCTCTGATAAACATAGATGTGAAATTATTGAACAGATCATTAGAAAACCAAATACAACAATACATAAAAAGGAGTCATATAACATGAAAAGTCATGAGGAAAACCTTAAATGTGTAACTTTGAATTTTAAAAAACAGATCTTGTGAAAAGATGACACACAGTATGATTCCAAAGACTGTGAAAACAATAAAATGAACAGTGGCTACAAGAGATTTAGGGTAGCAGAGAAGAACAGAGTGAAGAGGTAGGGTACACAGGATATTACAATGGTAGGTGGTGAATATATGTTGTTATATATTTGTCTAGACCCATAGGCTACACAGCATAGAAGGAAACCCTCCCCAAGCACATTGGTGCCCGCTTATGTGCCCAAACACTTAACAACTCAATCCCATAAGCTCCAGCCTATACTCAGCAATATAATGAGAATGTGTCTCCAAAAAATGGCTTGGGTTGATGGTGCAGGCCTGTAAAGTCAGGAAGCTAAGAGAGGAGGATCTTGGGGCCCAAGACAGCCTAGGCTCTACAGCAAGACAATGTCTCAAACAAATAAGTTTAAAAAAAGAACTCTAATATAAACTATAAACTTTTGCAACATATTACAATATATTAACATTGGTTCATTGTGAGTAACAAGTGTGAAACACTAACAGAAGATGTTAAGAACAGGGAATGCTGGCCGGGCGGTGGTGGCACACGCCTTTAATCCCAGCACTTGGGAGGCAGAGGCAGGTGGATTTCTGAGGTCCAGGCCAGCCTGGTCTACAGAATGAGTTCCAGGACAGCCAGGGCTACACAGAGAAACCTTGTCTCGAAAAACAAAAAAACAAAAACAAACAAACAAACAAAAAAGTACCCCTGGAGAGATGGCCCAGTCATTAAAAAAACTTGCTATTCCTCCTGGTTCAGTTCCTAGCATCCACCTGGTGGTGCACAATCATCTGTAACTCCAAAAGCTCCAATAGCATGCACATGGTGCACATATATGCTCATAAAACAAATAAATCTATTTTTAAGTACCCTGTAAGAGTGGGACCAGGGGTAGAGCCAGGAAGATTGAGAGATCCTTGGCTACACAGGAAACTTAAAGCCAGCATAGGCTACATGAGACTCCATCTTTAAAAGAAAACATCATCCTGAGTGCAGATATTCCTCTAGTTATTTAAGAATGAAAGCCCTGAGATGTCCATTGTGCTTTCAGTCATGAACTGTTACCCTTCAATAGCATGGAAAGGATGACAGAATCTTGAAGTAATGTAAAGATAAAATAGTCATTCAATCTTTGTACTATAAAAATAAAAAAAAAATGAATGGATCAAGTGGCAGTGGTAATTACCCCTATAATCCTAGCATCTAGGAGGAGTGCTATGAATTCAGGGCCAGCCTAGATTACCCTTTGTTTCCAAAATACCAATAAGTAAATGAATTATTGAGTGAATAAATGAATGAGGGTATAATCTAAGGATACTATGCACTGTTGACATCAGATAAGAACCCTGTTCTTAACATCCTTATCACAGCACAGTACGCTAGGCACCAAGAACGGTGGAGGGAAGAAAATACAATCTTAGAATGTGTATGCAGCCTGTGTGATAGAGTAGACACAGTGGCAGGCACCGTTATGGAACAAAACCCTAAGCAAATACAATAGACAAAGAAAGTGATGGGCGGACAGACAAAAATAGAGGTGAAGACGTAATACTCCACTATATGATGATAGTACGGTAATATTAAAAATCTAGGAACTTTTAATTTCCATATTTTATGTTTTGCATATAAGATTAGCGAAAAGATAGATGCCTCTCTATTCCTCACTCCAGAACAACTTATGGTAGATAGCTAAAGGAAGTTCAGTCTCTTGCCTACAGGCTTTGAATGATAAAGGGGTACTCTACAGGCTCAAACTATAAAACCTCCTGTAAATACAGATTCTATAAAGAATGTGCCTCCAAGAGCATGGTGAAGAAAAATAGTTGTAGGAAGAAAACTATGGACATGTGTGGGGAATTTGCATATTTGCAGGGTGTATAGACATTCAAGCTTGTACTGCATTGCTATCACCATTTGATGTCTTCATCACTGTGTCCATGTACACTGTTGATCCAGATGGTGTTTGTTCCCTAAAGGTGCCCACTAGAGACGACATGCAGTAATCTGGCCCTTATTACTCATCCATTACTGTATCCTCAACATTAAACTGAATGCCCACTATACAGTAGAAACTAGACATTGGGAAGGGGAGAAGGCAGATTTAATAGTTCTTTGTCCTTCTAGTGAATCTTTAGCTGGAAACCATGCATGAGACAACACTCACCTCTAGGCTGAAAGGAAATAGGGAAACATATTAGAAGGTTTGGGCTCCTGACCCCATCCTGTATATATATGACCCCAACCATACAGGACAGAATATAGAGAAACCCACACCCTCCCATTCCAGGTACCTGTTTTATAACACTAGTTAGTCTAGAAAGAAGCCAACTAGAGTGCCTAAAATCTCTTAAATAATCTGTTAGAGGGTTCCCTGATATACTTGAATCACTCAGGAGAGGGGAGGAGGGGGAGGGAGGGGAAGAATGAGGGAGGGAAAGGCTGACACACAGGGTCTCTGGTCCTTCTTGATGCAGATGAGCTCACCTTCTCTGAACCCTTGCCCAGGTGCATTGCATTGAGATAGCACTAAGCACCCAGATAGCAAGGATTAGAGAGGGGGAGCAGAGGAGAAGGATCAGGGCCTTGAGTACTCAATGTGGGGGGAAAAGCACTGTACTATACACCAATATGAAAGCAGAAATGAGAAGTCTTACACTTAATGTGTTTCTGTAGATGAAAAAGTCCCATTTTGTGGCCCACCACCAACTGAAAACAGAGATTTCACTCCCTACACATCTCTTTTGACGGTAAGAGCTAGTCTATCTTGGGGACTACCTGCTCAGCATGATATGAGCAAATCTGTACTTGTTGGTGGAGAAATGATGAAGCACTGATTCACAGGTAATTGGCCTTTTATAAAGAAGTAAAAGTCCCCTCTAACCGTCAAAAAGTAAAATGTTGTCACCAAGACAACATTCCTATCTAGATGACAAGGACAACAGAGAGGGAGAGGCAAGCAGAAGGTTCTGTCTGGATGTGCATACCACATGTGTGTGTACAGGTATACTCTATATATGAACAGATGAAGAAAAAGCCTACATTCCAATACCCTGAGCTCATTTCCCACCCAGGAAGCTGTATCATAAAGACGCTTAATCTCCATAGGCCCAGTAGACAGTAAAGCTAGCATTTCAGACAGATTAGTTCACTGCAGCACTACCAAACATCAGGAATTCAATCACTCTGGATGACCAAAACAAAATACAAATACAAGCAACCTGTTAAAAGAGCAAGAAAAACGAGAAGTGGTGCATAGGCTTTTCCTATATATATATGCAAGGCTCAGGGTTTGTATTTTTACACAATCCCAGTGCACTGATAAGAGCATTCATGCAAAGCAAAATGGCACAGCCTTCAAATACCAGCACTCAGGAGAGTAAAACAGGAAAATTATGAAATTGTATCCAGCCAACCTATATTGTAAGATTTTGTCGGAAAAGGCAAACAAATAAAAAAAAAACAGACAACATTCATGCAAGGTCTTTAAGAACAGGCAAGGGTGAGCAAAATCTGGTGTTTAGACACCTATACAACAGATGTGCATTTTTAGTGTGTAAGAAGAAAGTTCAATGCACATAAGCATAGATAGTGATTATGTCTCCTCTCCTGCCTTTTAGGTATTCAGAGAAATACATCTACACTTCCATATGTCACATGTGCATCCACGTGGAAACACACACACAAGCACCCGAGAATGAAGGAGAGACTGGGAAGGCTTACTTCCTAGTTCCCTGAATGACTGCTCTCTCAGTAGGAAAGCAGCTTTCACCGCACATCCTTCCTCTGGAGAAAGCTATCCTCCTCAGCAGAACACTCCTGCAACAACACATAGCACAGCATACTGAGCAGTAAGCATGTGCTAATTAAATCACCTGGCAGAAGATTCATGATGACAAGGCTCACTCTCCTGTAATCCATACACATAGGAGATGTTTGAGTTGGTTTGGGTTTTGGTTTTTTTTTGCTTTTGTTTTTGTTTTTGCACACAAAGTATGTGTCTGTCTATAGTATTAGGCATACTCATTTAGTCACATGCCATCACCACGTGTGGGAATGAAAAGGCAGGAGGGACAAGGTGAGCTTCTCCCAGACAGCCTGCATGAACATATATAAGAAAGGGGGGAGTTCTTTCCTTTCTAGCCTCTCGCCTGACCTGATTCTGTGATTCTAAAATTTGAGTGATCATCAGAATCGATTGGAAGGCTTAAAAAGAATATAAACTGCTAAGTGCTATGACTTGATAGGTTAGGAGTGGAACTCCACACTCTGAACAAATGCCCATGTGATTCTGATGCTGCTGGTTCAGGGACCATGCTTTGAGAATCACCAATGTAAATGATCATTCAGAACATGAAGCATCTGGACACAGTGGTACACACCTATAATCCCAGCATTCAAGAGTCTGAGGCAGGTGAATCAGATCAATCAGGAGATATACAGAAAGTTCCAGGCTAGTCTAATCTACTTAGTAAGACTCCCTCATCTGAATAAAAAAATATATATGATATAAAGACTACTATTTTAACATGGAAGAGATTCACTTGTCTTTTTGGATCATATGTTGCCCAGGCCAGCTTCCAAATCTATATAGAAAAGGATGACCTACTGAGGTGGATATGGGAGAATCAGCTCGAGGGACAGAGCTACACAGTAAGACAGTAAGCTCCTGTCTTCAATCAGGAGTAGTGATGGTAGTAGACAGAAAGTCACTTAGTCTATTGGTCTGCAGGCTGAAGGGATGAGGATGGCAGGAGAGGGACAACACAATAGGTTCCATATCCACTTTTCCAGTGAGTGAGTGACTCCTCTCCATGTAGGCCCTGTGTTTAGGTGTATCTAGGGCCATGGGAGGAGGAATAGTTTGAGAAATCTCATCTATCAGACCCTGCACAGAGTTATTCACACAGAATAGAAAACAAGGACAACAGAACCAGGTCATTCTTTTGAACAGCAGCCTGTGAGTCTATAATTCTCAAGGATCATAGTGTGTTTATTAGTCTCCTAATAGAGTAGCACCTCTGTTCATTTTGTTTCCTGCTACATCCTCTATGACTAACAGGGCTGAATCATCTAGTGGATACCTGAATATTTGTGACAGGAAGGAAAAGGAACAGGAGTGTGGGCATATAGGGGCTCTGTCCTTTAAAATGCAGGCGAAGTACCACCCTTTGGATCCCTTGGACAGGACTTATTATTGAAAATAGCACTTGTGTTGAGGAATAATGTTCCTGATGAGCCAGGTCAGATGACCCACTCTGTGGGTACAAGTCCGTGAATGCTTTCCTCTGTGTACACTGCATTTATATGGGATTGGGCTAAAATATGGAAGGGTCCATGTGGAGAGTGTGCATGAAGTCCTACTCTATGGTCCACCCATGCAGGCATGATGATGTGAAGCAGTTCACTTCCTGGACCATTTGCTCCCTGAAGGAAGGAACCATATGTGGCTCATACTCCTGTGGACCAACTCCTTAGTTGAGTACCTGTCGTACCCAACAAATAGACAGGAAACAGTGGAAGGATGCTGTAAAGGTCCTACATGAAGATGACTCAATGGCTGAACACTTGCTCAGGTGCGCTGCATTTGTAAAGCACACTCATCCAAGTAGCAAGTACTAGAAAGGCAGAGCCTGCACCTATGCCCCTGGCATGTAGGTTCAACAAGAAGGCTTACTGTTCTTGCCCTGTGCATTCCTCCAAGGGTTGAACTAAAGAAGAATTTATCCCAAAGTGTGGATACTTCTATCCTTCTTAGAAGGGGGAACAAAATACCCATGGAAGGAGTTACAGAGACAAAGTGTGGAGCAGAGACTGAAGGAAGGACAGTCCAGAGACTGCTCCACCTGGGAATCCTTCCCATATTCAGTCACCAAACCCAGACACTATTGTGGATGCCAGCAAGTGCAGGCTGACAGGAGCCTGATATAGCTGTCTCCTGAGAGGCTCTGACAGTGCCCGACTAATACAGAAGTAGAGGCTCACAGCCATCCATTGGACTGAGTACAGGGTCTCCAATGAAGGAGCTAGAGAAAGGACGCAAGGAGGTGAAGGGTTTGCATCCCCTTAGGACGAACAACAATATGATCTAACTAGTACCCTCAGAGCTCCCAAGGACGAAACCACCAACCAAAGAGTACACATGGTGAGACTCATGGCTCCAGCAGCATGTGTATAGCAGAGGATGGCCTAGTAGGTCATCAATGGGAGGAGAGGCCCTTGGCCCTGTGAAGGTTCTATGCCCCAGTGTAGGGGAATGCCAGGGCCAAGAAGCAGGTGAGGGTGGGTTGGTGAGCAGGGGGAAGGGGGAGGAAATAGGGGATTTTCAGAGGGAAAACCAGGAAAGGGGATAACATTTGAAATGTAAATAAAGAAAATATCTAATAAAAGAGAAAAGAAAAAAAGAATAATTTATCTTACAGGTGTTGGTATGAGAGCTAGAATGAAAAGCCACACACTTATATCAATACAGAGTTTACTATGTACCCCACTTGTCCTCGATACCTGTTAAGGTCATAGGTGGTAATAAAGTTCTACCTATAAAATCCAGGTGGGGAGAGGCCAAATTTGTCACATTCCTTCTTCCATGCACCGTGCCCATTGTATTTATAGAAGGGAAGAAGGTAGGAGGGGAGGAAGGCATAAAGGAAGTCTGCAGGCAGCGAACAGATGAGACATGATGCACAGACCTCCTGTCCTTCTCCATGTAGATCAGGCTCACCTTCCCCAAATCCTTGCCCGGGTGCATTGCATACAAATAGCATTTTCACCCAGGGACAAAGGATTAGAGAGGATGAGCAGAGCAGAAGGCCCAGGCACCTGTACCATGTTTGTGCAGTCCTGTATATAATATTTAACTTTCCTTGTCCTGATCCAGCCAAGCATCACCACCTATACCCAAGCCTGACACCCCTGATTTATATATGTGTCTGCTCCCCCATGAGCATACTCTCTCAGAGAAAACTTCTATGTATACAAAATGGCATCTTTCCCAGATCATACTTGAGAATTTGAATGGGCCTCATTTATGTTTGGAAGGTAGCAAGAAAGCTGGGGTCTGAATATGCATATACGTGCTGAAAGAGGGTACAGTGGATGAGGACACTCCATTCCTTTCCAATGCCTTTATACAATTCAAGCTTTGTGGAATAGTGGTGATCATTGGATGTAACAAATGGGTTGCCTGAGTAGCAGCACCTAATGTGTGCTCCTCATTACATGATCTGACACTTAGCAAGCTAGGAATCGATAAAGTCCATTTTCCCACTAGAAAATGCGCAGAACAAGGTCTGGAAGCTAAAAACAAAATCAAATGTTGGCCAGGAGGCGGAAAGGTGGCAGGTGACATGTGCAGGTATGGGCCATTCTACACGCAGACAAGGCTCAACCTCTTTGAATCCTTGAACAGGTGTGTTGCACTGAAGCAGCATTCACACCTAGGTTCCAAGGATTCGAGAGGGGGAGCAAGCAAGAAGGCTCAGGAACCTGCCCTTCGTGTGTGTGTGTGTATGTGTGTGTGTGTGTGTGTGTGTGTGTGCGACGTGCGCACGTGCGCATGTGCATACACATGCACATGCACATGTGCATGCATGCATGCATGCGTGTTGCCAAAACAAGAGTTCTGTGTAGTCATTTATGCCTCTTCAGACAAATAGAGAATGTTCTCTTTCATAACTCCATGTGCTATGTAACTGCAAGATAGAAGTTCTAATAAGAAGTCCATATTGTAACCCATATACTCTCTTAAAGCATGGAGATGGAACAGTTGATAAAAAGAATTCAATTCTTCTAGCTTAACTGTGTGCTCCACAATGGCAAGGCCAGAGTATTGCTTGTTTACAACTCTACACTTGTTGCCAAGCTTAGAATCCCAAGTAGAAGTTGTGGTCAATATGCTTTTGTGTTGCGTACAAAAGGATGCACTCTGTCCTTTACAAACACAAAGGTCTGGCTCTCAGAATCCTTGCTCAGGCAACACTCTCACCCAGGTAGCAAGGATCAGAGAACTGAAGCAGGGCAAAAGGCTCACAGCAAATGAATGCATGGGCTCACCTTTGACACAGGGTACTTATTTGTAATGAGAAAGAAGACAAGGTGCTTGAGCTTCACATTAAGTATGTCTAGGCATCTGAGTTCAACCCCCAGCCTCCATATAAAAAAGCCAAGCATTAGGGGTCAGAGAAAGATGGATCCCTTGGCCTAACTGGTGAGCGCCAGGTCCCAATTAGAGACTGTTTCAAAAAACAGGGTAGGTGTCCCCTAAGGGGAAGCACCTCAGGTTGACCTCTGCACCCTACATACATACACGCACACACATGCACACTCACACAGAGAGAGAGAGAGAGACAGAGCCAGCCAGACAGACAGACAGACAGACAGAGACAGAGAAACATGTCTAAATAAATACATACATATTTTGTTCTGAGATTACAAAAATATAAAGCCAGAGATACAAAATACTAAAAGAAACAGAGAGAGAGAGAAAGAGAGAGAGAGACAGAGAAAGAAGGCCATAAGCTCACAAGGTGGCAGTAGAGATAGGCATCCTTACCTTTAACACACATCAGCGTCTTGTTCAGTTACCTGGAGGACTTGGTAATAAGATAGCCTACAGAGGTTTCTGATTAGCGAGCTCAAGATTTTGTATTTCTAAAAGGGGCCAGGCGATGCTGGGGACCTCACCAGCATCATGGATATGACAGGGAAGCCGTGGAGCTTGGTATCTACAAACCCTGGTTCAAACCTATACTTCACCATGTATTCGATAAAAGAATCTACCTGCTTTCCCCGAGGTCATGGACTACTTTTGAAAAATGAGAATAACAAATGCTATCTCTTCAAAGAGTACCAAGAAAATTAAATAAAATGCAAGCTGGCCCCTGGCTATTATTATTTTTACCTCTTACATTCCCATTTTTGTACATATGTGTCTGAATGAATATCCATTTTACAATAGCATGGTGATACTCATACATGCAAAAGCCAGGTGAAGGAGGCATGAATATTAGTGACTCACGAAATCTGTAAAAGACAATGCAAGGACTGGCTCTCTGATAATGCTTCTTCAATGTGTCTAAATCAATGAAGTTCATACCCCTTCCTATGAGGAATATGAAAAACAACATCACAATTTTCAGTCTTTCACTTTCCTACTGTATGTCACAGAGAGGGGAAGAGAGTTGGGGGGAGGAGAGAGGGAGGGAAATAGAGAGGGAGGAAGAGAGAATACAAATGGATGACAATAAGTCATTCTCTATGAGAAAACAAGTGTATCAGACAACAAAAGAAACCTTCCATGCTCGTAGGCCTGTATATGGTGTACACCTAGCTATAGGTAGGCCTCTTTCATATTTATTCTCCTATCAATCCAGCTTATGCATAAGCATATCTATGACTGTCTATGTATGCATGTATAAAAATGTCAGTGTTAACAAACAAATATACCTTCCTACAACAGCTCCATCAAAGATGAAAACGAAGAGAGTCCACTGCCCTCCCTTAGAGGTGTAAGAGAACAAAGTTAGGGTAGCAGGACTCTGTTCCTGCTAACCTGTCAGTGGGACTCTGCATATGGAGGGTCACATCTCAAGGTGCCTATGTGTGTTGAGAATGTGAGGAATAAGGTTTGATGCTCAGAAAGTGGAGGTTAAAGTAGCGGAAGTGAGTTCATTCTGCAGCATCTCAAGCATGTATATGTGATCTTACACAGTGAGAATGATTTTCATCCTCCTGTATGCACCTGCCCACCTGGACCGCCCAACTTACCACTGGCTCCACATATCAGCACACTGTCATACAATAGGAACTATAGTCACATACCACATGATGCTTTGGTAAACCACAAACTATATATACAACAGTGGTCACATAGGATTTCATCACCTAGTGATGCTGCATCCTTATTAGTTTAACTATACACTCCCATGGTGGTTTAATGAGAATTGCCCTCACAGGTTCATATATTTGAGTGCTTGGTCCCTAGTAGGTGGAACTGTTTTGGGAAGGATTAGAAGATGTGTGGCCTTGTTCAAGGAGGCATCTCCCTAGGGGTGGACATTAAGCTTTCAGAAACTCCAAGCTAGACCAAGCTTGTTTGTGTTCTCTCTCTCTCTCTCTCTCTCTCAATCTCTCAATCAATATCTCCCCTGCCTCTGCCTATAACTTGCAATAAGATATGAGCTCCCAGTTCCTGCCCCAGCATCACACCTGCCTGCTTGCTGCCATGCTTCCTGCCATGATGGTCATGGACTCACACTGAAATTGTAAGAAGCCCCCAATTAAATCATTTCCTTTATAACCATTGCCTTGGTTATGGTGCCTCTTCTCAGCAATAGAACAGTAACTAGGCAACTCCATAATATTCATACAATGACAAAAATAACCTAACAACCATATTTCTCAGAAATTCCCATTGTTAAGAAATACTTAGCTATAAATACACACAGGCAAACAGGAGAGCCTTCCATATTTAAATTTTTTCTGAATCCCAGCTCCATATACTGCATAAAGAAAGTCTAGCAGCAGGAATCACAGGGAGAGAGCAGACAGAAAAAAAAACTGGATCCAAGGATTGCATAGAGGAATTATGACAAAATTCACTTTTTACAGCCCTTGAATATATGAAAGGAGGCTTTATGAGAACAGGAATTTATTCTTAGATACCAACCTCAGCACACAGTACATTCATAACCCTTCATGCTTTGCTTACTTTTGTATATGCAAATCCAAGAGATGCTCAAAAACCTTTGCAGAAGTTACTAGGAGAGGTGATAAATACATGCTTTCTTTGTGCAGAGAATGCTTGCTCTCTGTGAGTCCTTGCCCAGGTACTGTGCACTGGAAAGCTCAAGGTGTTAAGGATTAAAGAGGAGGTAGAGGTGGTACCCAGACATGCATACAATTCATGCATGATAAAGAAGAAAAAGAAGTCTGCCTTTGGTTCCTTCTCTCATACTTCACATCCAACATCAGACAATCCAAATTGCTCTACATTTGAAGTACATTCATAACTACTTTTTACCACTGTCAGCATCACTACTTTGCCCCAAGCCTCCATCAGACCTCATAACACCTATTTCAGTGGCTTCCTACTCAGCCTCTGGAACGCTCCTGATTTGCCACACAACAGTCAAAATGAGGGTTATGAAACAAAGGAATATCCAATCCCTAATAACTCTAACTTTGAATTATAAATAAGAACTTAAGCTGAATAATATATTTTATCTATTACTAACAGTATGAGACAAACATTTTGTTAAATCCGTGGCTCTGATCATGAAGAAGCCTAAAAACAACTACCAATCCAGATGCAATGAGAACCCCGATGCTCACATTATACATGAACTCTAAGACGTTATCTGACTTAAACAAATGCTTATTGAAAGCATGTCAGATGTCAGAGTGATGATGACAATGAGTAAGAAGCATTTTTGCACCCCTGAAGGCAGAGAAGTTATCAAATCACTTCTAGAGCCAAAGGACTGAAGGCCAACTAAGTGTGACTTTCAGAGACAGGGTCTACATTGGCACGGTACTCACTATGTGGCCTATGGTAGCCTCAAACTTGCAAGAATATTCCTGCCTCCATACTCTGAATGCAGAATTACAGACACATGACACCATATCTGAAGAAGCTCACACTGGCAGAAGATGGAAGATTTGGGCTTCACTGTGGAGAACTACAATGAGGGAAACAAAATACATTTAAATCCCTGTGTTTATCAAAATAGCTTTTGAAAGCTTGTCTTTGCAATATGCTAGTGAACAAACTCATTATTTTTAGTCCTGATAAGAAATTCAAGCATTTACCCTGTCTTTCTTAGGAAAACTTTTATTACTAGGTGATCAAATAGCCAATGAGGGGAAGTTTTACTTTACAGAAGTAACCCAGCTATTAAAGGGAGGGTGAATAGTGGAATGCCATCGTTTTACAACTGCTAATGAAATAATGGCTCTAGGATTTTAGCATCAATGGCAAACTACCACACACAGAGACTCTTATCTTTGAATGGAGGCAGTTCTTCCCTCCCCACAAATTAAGCCTGAATCTAATCAGGCTCTTAGATACAACTCTCAATTAATAGGAATTGCAAAGAAAAGGAACATGGAAACTCCATCAGAGGAATGTGCTCATAAAAACACTGGACTGTGGCAAGAGTACAGATATATGACCTACTTTCTTCCAACAAATAATTATGAGGAAAAAAGTAAAGATAGGCTTATAATTCAAATTTAAATTGGCATTTAAAATACTGGCCAGTGAAATCAATGCAAGGGCCTTATTTAGATCCTAGTTTACGATACCTCCAAAAGGAATGGAAATTTGAACAATGGATATATGATGTCAAAGAATCAGTAATTATTTCTAAATATGATAATGGTACAATGGCTTTTGTTGGATTACAAAAAGGAAACAATCCTTCCTTTGTTCAGATTCACACTAATCATCAGTACTCTTTCCTCCATCTATGACTGAACACACACTTCTGCTGCTGCTTCAATGGCTTTAATGCTCTCAGAACACGGTGGCCTTTCCTGAAGACTCTATTGGAAACTGAGATGCCACTACTTTCTCTACTATTATCACGCCACTCATTGCATACCCATTTCCTTTGCTTTTTCATTCTCCTGGGCAACAATGACACACTGTGCGTTGAATCATTTTGTTTACTGCCTTCCTCTCCCTAATAGTCCTGATTAGTGCTGCGTGTGTGGTGCATAGGGAAATACCCAAAGAAAAAGGATAACCAAGTGACATTTGCTGAATAGCCCAGCAAACAAACCAGCTGTGAACCCTAGGTCTGGGACAAAAGGAGGAAAAAGCTCCAACTTTCAAGAGAAAGAGTTTCAGTATTAAACAAAAAAGAAATACCCAAATAAATGTCTCAAAGCCATCATACACTCTCCTGGGCAAAGAAGTACACATGTGGGAAGGCATGGCGTAGTGAGGTTTCCACTCCCTGAAACCTAGTATATATTATGTGAACAAATGGATCTAAAGAAGCAGGTGCAAATTCCCTCAGAGCAAAAGTTTGTGAAAATTAGCTAGATGGTTTTCTTTCCAGCTATCTTGAGAATGAGTCCTGAGAAGGCTCTCTATGCTCCCCTATACACAGGAAAAGCAAGACCAGGACAAAAGATTTCCCTTCTTCCTAGGCAATAACTGTCACCAAAGGTAAGGGTCCATACTCTATACAAAATAAAATATAAAATAAAAAGGTAAGAAGGCTGGAAATATAACTCTGTTGATAAAAGTATGCCTAGAACTCATTGAACCCTGGATTCGATCCCCAGCACCAAGAAACCAGGTGTGGTAGTACATTCCTATCATCCTAGCATTCAGGACAAAGAGGCATGAAGATTAGAAATGTAACATCAAGCCAGGCATAGCCACTCCGGCCTTTATCTCTAGCAGAAGGCAGAGGCAGATGGCTCTCTGTGAGTTGAAGGCTAGCCTGGACTACAGAGTAAGTTCCAGGACAGCCAGGGCTACACAGAGAAACCCTGTCTCAAAAAAACAAACAAACAAAAAAGGTGCTAAGTCATCATCCTTAGCTATGGAGGGAGTTCAAAGGCAGCATGGGACACATG
>JADRCD010045419.1:0-11043 GCA_019843815.1 Montemys delectorum | reverse complement strand
TTATTTATTTATTTATTTATGTATTTATGTATGTATGTATGTATGTATTTATTTATTTATTTATTTTTCGTGACAGGGTTTCTCTGTGTAGCCTTGGCTGTCCTGGAACTTACTCTGTAGACCAGGGTGGCCTCAAACTCAGTAATCCGACTGTCTCTGCCTTCCAAGTGCTGGGATTAAAGGTGTAAGCCATCACTGCCCTGCTAAACATTTTATTTTTAACAAGACTGTCATTATCCCTGAATCTCACCATGAGTGAATGAGCAATGTGTTGCAATCAAATGATATTGTAATGAAGGATTATTTTGGTAGCTAGATTTGATTGAAAACTTTCAGCATTGGTTTTAGGGCCCAAAAGACAGAAAAAATCCTGGGTCACAAAAATGAAGCACATTAAATTTCTCTTCAGTTATTTACTGAAATCAGCCATTTGGCTTAAATGAAAAGGGAATGTACTCTGCTAACTTCTTTAAATGAATTAACAAGCATTCTCTGAAATTGTTATTAACCTCATGACAGGTAGTTAATTAGCCCCCATACCAAAGGGGGCTGATAATAACTGATGGAGCAGAATTTCTTGAAGGGAATTTTACTGGAAGAGAAACAAAAATACTGTAGTTATTTGCTTGTTAGCAATTATCATAATATAACTACAAGTTGCAAGATGAAAGAAGGTAGATTTTCAACAAAGCTCTTTTCTCCCACCAGAATTTATTGACAGCAACTGGGTATCTGTTTAGGAATAGGGCTTGGCCCAAGAACCTCCAAAGCAATTTCCAATTTCCATGGCAAGTTTAAACAAAAGGAAACATGTTTTGAATGTGAGCTTTGGGAATTAAAGTAAAAACATAGAACTATCAACTAGTCTGCCTGTGTTGTAAAAAAAGATTCATATATAAGACATTTGAATTATGCTCATAAAATAAAACTTATACACTTGTCTCATCTCATTTGGGAACAATATTAAATATAAGTAGTAAATGGAATCATACTTTATTAGTACTCATAATATAACCCAAAAAGAAAGGAATTCTATATTATCTCTATTTTGAAAAATATATTTTCCTTATCAGGCTAAATAAGCTCACTGAGATTTTTTTTTAAAAAATTAAAAGATATATTAGACTTTGTGAAATGAATTTCATGGGGTGATCATCTAGGTCTTGACCTCAATTTTATTTTTCAAAATTATGTTTACAAATATTTTTGTGTTGAACTGGACTTTGTATTCCTGATATAATCCTCAAAGGATCACAATATAACTGTCTTTCTCTACATGCTATATATAGATTTTTTTTTGTGTGGTACCAAGGATATTTACATGTATTTTCATAATGCTATAGATCTGTAGTTTCATTTTTATGACATTATTTTTTTGAAATTAAAATGTAATTATATCAGTTTCCTTTTTCCTTTTCAATCCTCTAATCCCTACCATATATACCCCTTACTATATCTCAAATTTGTGGCCTCCTTTTCTTCAATTATTGTTATAATATACAAATACAATAAGTATAATGTTATTTGTGTGTATATGATTTCACAGCTGACTACTCTCTCTTGTACAAGTATATATGTATGCAAAGATATACACACAATATACATATATGTATATATTCATATATTTCCATACATACACACACACATATATATATGTGTGTGTGTGTGTGTGTGTGTGTATTTAACTTCCTGTCTCTATTATTGTTATTGCATGTATATGGTTTGAGGGCTGATGACTTGACTCTATTAGTCAACAAATAAGGTGCTCATTCCTGAGAGAAAATATTTCTTTTCCTAGCAGGCTTTAGTTGCCTATAATTCTTTGTCCGGAAGTGTGGTACTGTAAAATTTTCTCCCATCAATATTATCATGTACATTGATAATTTCTATTATTCCAGTCTTGTTTAAAAAACCATTCTGTAGGAAAACATTTCGAGATGCACTTCCTAATATTCTTCCTCTTAAAATTTTTGTAGACTCTCTTCTGTCAGAGTTCCCTGAACCATACTAAAGGAGCTATGCTGTACTTTATCAATTGAGGCTAGGCTACATAAAATCTCCTGATATCTTGAATGTGTTTAGTTGTGATTTTCTGAAATGTTTGCTATTTGCTGTAAAGAGAAGACATCTTTGATAACAGGTGATAGCTATACTTATTTATGAGTATAAAGATAAGCTTTTGAATATAGTCAGGAATTATTGTAGTCTAGCAAAGTGTAGTAGTAGATACTTTTCTAAGTTCCATGACCTCATAAGCTCTGGAAAACTGGACCTCATAAGCTCTGGGAAAATGGCTAGATTTCAAATACCAGATAGTCTTTGTCTTCTTGAGTGTGCCTTAAATCTAATTAGACAGCTGTTGGATACCAGAAACATGTCACTTTGTGCATCTTTACAATTATCTTGCCATTCTGATAATTTACATGGATCATAGATGTTGCAGCTGTATAGGACAATTTAATTGCTTCTATCCCTTGGCAGAGTATATAACATTTTATGGTACCATTGAAGCTAGTCAATAGGAATGAGATTTTTCAAGTAACACCCAGCATGAATCCTTGAGTTCTGATTTGACAAATTCATAATTCAAATAATGAGGTGCTTAATCTTCATGAGTTACTGCACTTACCAGAGATTCATTGTTGTCAGTATTAAGTTATCTTGCATTATGATCAGATAGGATATTTGTTTCAATTTGTTGGAATTGGTTAATATTTGATTATGACACAGAATATGATCTATTTTAGCGAAGCTTCTGTAGACTGAGTTGATTTGTATTTTTTGATGCTTGAGTACAATATTCTGTATATATCTCTTGATTTTTTTATACATGATATTTATTTTGGAGTATTTTCTGATTCATTTTGTCCTGATGATTTATTAGAAAAAACAGTCTCTGGTGACTTTCTAAGGCTGGACTAGCCGTCCTTAGAGGCACAGAATACAGAAGTGGCTGAGACACGGTTCTTTCTATATCCATCTACAACTAGGAGGGATGGGTGATCTACAGTCCTCTGTGTACCTTTCCTGCAAGCAGCTAGCAGGTCTCCAGAGAGTGCTCTGACCCTGGGACTCAGGCAAGATTGCCATTTTCACTCCAGTGACTTTCTAAGGCAGGAGCAGCCAGAAGGCAAAGGCCGCAGAAGCAACAGAGCAGATGGGACAGGGTCCTTTCTACCTCAGTCTACAACTAGGAGAGACAGCTGATCCATAGACCTCCATACACCTTTCCTGTGAGGAGAGAGCTTGTCTCCAAGGAGTGCTCTGACCACAGGACTCAGGTGAGATGGCCATTTTCTCTCCACTGACCTTCTAAGGTGGGACCTGCTGGGAGGCACAGGCCACAGAAGCAGCAGAACAGTTGGGACAGTGTCCTTTCCACCTCCATCTGCACCCAGGAGGGACTGCTGATCCACAGACTTCTGCACACAGGTCTTACCAGGGGAGAGCTGATCTCTCAGAAGTGTTTACACAGGCTCACAGACCCACAGGAGGAACAAGTTCCAGCCAGAGCGAGCAAGAACATCTAACTGCAAAGATTAACATGGCAAAATGAAAATGTAAGAATCTTACTAACAAAAACCTAGACTACTTGGCAACATGATAACCCAGTACTCCTACCACAATAAGTCCTGGATACCCCAACAACTGGAAAAGCAAGATTTGGATCTAAAATAATATCTCATGTTGGTGATAGAGGAATTTAAGATGGACATAAATAACTCCCTTAAAGAAATACAAGAGAACACAGGTAAACAGGTACAAGTCCTTAAAGAGGAAACACAAAAATTTCTTAAAAACTTACAGGAGAACACGAATAAACAAGTAGAAGCCCTTAAAAAGGAAATACCAAAATCCTTTAAAGAATTATAGGAAAGGACAACCAAACAAGTGAAGGAATTGAATAAAGCCATCCAGGACCTAAAAATGGAAGTCAAAACAAGTAAGAAATCAAAAAAAGAGAGAGATAAGTCTAGAGATAGAAAACATAGGAAAGAAGTCAGGAGCCATAGATGCAAACATCACCAACAGAATACAAGAGATAGAAGAGAGAATCTCAGGTATAGGAAAGAAGTCAGGAGCCACAGATGCAAACATCACCAACAGAATACAAGAGATAGAAGAGAGAATCTCAGATACAGAAGATACCATAGAAAACACTGGCACAACAGTCAAAGAAAACCCAAAATGGAAAGAGCTCCTAATGCAAAACTACCAGGACACAATGAGAAGACCAAACCTAAGGATAATAGGTATAGAAGAAAGTGAAGAATGTCAACTTATAGAGACAGTAAATATCTTCAACAAAATTATAGCAGAAAACTTCCCTAACCTCAAAAAAGAAATGCCCATGAACATACAAGAAGCCTACAGAAATCCAAATAGTATGGACCAGAAAATAAATTCCTCCTGCCACATAATAATCAAAACACCAAATGAACAAAACAAAGAAAGAACATTAAAAGCAGTGAGAGGGAAAAGGTTAAATAAATTATAAAGGTAGACTATCAGAATTATACCAGACATTTCGCCAGAGACTATGAAAGCCAGAAGATCCTGGATTGAAGTCATGAAGACCCTAAGAGAACACAAATGCCAGCACAGGCTACTATACCTAACAAAACTCAATTAACATAGATGGAGATACCAAGGTATTCTACGAAAAAACAAATTTACACAATATCTTTCCATAAATCCAGCCCTTCAAAGGATAATAAATGGAAAAGTCCAACACAAGGAGAGAAACTACATCTTGAAAAGGCAAGAAAGTAATCTTCCAACAAAACTAAAAGAAGATAGCCACATGAACAGAATTCCAACTCCAACAACAAAAATAACAGGAAACAGCAGTTACTTTTACTTAATATCTGTTAATATCAATGGACTCAATTCCTGAATCCTAAGACATAGACTACATAGACTGTTTCCACAAACAGAACCCAACATATTGTTGCATAAAGGAAAATGACCTCAATGCCAAAGACAGACACTACCTCAGAATTTAAGGCTGGAAAAACAATTTTCGAAGCAAATGATCCCAAGAAACAAGATGGACTATCAATTCTAAGATAGAATAAAATCGAATTTCAACCTAAAGTGATCAAAAAAGTTGAGGAGCACTTCATACTCATCAAAGGTAAGATATACGAAGATGAACTCTCAATTCTGAACATCTACACCCCAAATGCAAGGGCATCTTCATTCATAATGGAAACTTTACTAAAGCTCAAAGCACACATTGCACAATATACAATAATAGTCGGAGATTTCAACACCCGACTCTTCACAATGGACAGATCATGAAAACAGAAACTAAAGAGAGACACACTGAGACTAACAGAAGTTATGAAACAAATAGATTTAACAGATATCTATAGAACTTTTTATCCTAAAACACAAGGATATTCCTTCTTCTCAGCACCTCATGGTACCTTGTAGAGTCTGGCCAGTGGAACTATTCAGGGTCCGTGGGTTACCTCAGACCAGAGGCTGGACTAGACCTGTGGAAATAAGACTCGCAAAAGAAAAACATGGAGAGATGTCAAGTAGGTTTTATCAAGGTATGCAGTAGTGAAACCTTTAATGTCAGTCTGCAGAAAATTCAGAATAAAAAGTACAAAGACAAGATGTGCCTTTGGAGACCTATGGGGGACTAGACTTCCCCCTTTGGTCTAGAAAAGCCAACTTTTAATTGTGCAATGGGCTCGCTCGACAATGTCCTGTCCCATAGGGTTATATGGGATTCTAGTTTTATGCAAAATGCCAAAATCCTTACTAAAAGAGATAAATTTTTTGCCAATAAACCCTGGCCCTTTGTTCTTTTTAATTATATCGGGCATATCCATCACACTGAATGCTTGTAAACAATGATCAATTACATTTCTAGAGGCTTCTCCTGTTTGCAGTGAAGCAAACAAAAATCCAGAGCAAGTATCAATACAAACATGAATATATTTAAGCTTTCCAAATTCTGCATAATGCATTACATCCATCTGCCAAATCTTATTTGGCATTAGGCCTCTTGGATTTACCCCTAAATGTGGTACTAGAGTTAAAGTAATGCACTTGGGGCATTGCTTAACAATCATTCTTGCTTGTTCTTTAGAAAATTTGTGTTTGAGCCTCAGAGTTTGGCTGGATAGGTGGAAATTATCATGATCCCGTTTTGCCAGGGCCACAGGATCTGAAATTAAAACCTCCCCTACCAGAGCTTTATCAATGAGGTCATTACCTCTAGCTAATGGCCCAGGTAGGCCAGAATGAACCCGAATATGACCAATATAAAATTGGTTTTTCTGTGCAAGAATGAAATTTTGTAATTGAGAAAATAGGGCTCCTGCTGGGGTATCCAGTTTGAACAAACCTCACGTTTCAAGTAGTGGTACAGCATTATAAATATAGAAACTGTCTGTGAAAATATTAAATGCATCATGCCCAGTTTCAAAGACTTTTAAAACTGCTGTTAATTCAGCCAATTGAGCAGAGACACCAGGAGTCTCTATAATCACCTGTTGACTATTAATGAGATACTCAGCTTTCCCTTTGGAAGAACCATCAGTAAATACCACAAGGGCATCCTTTAAGGACTGTCAAGCAGTTACCTTTGGAAAAATCACTTCATGCATATTTAAAAACTTTATTAGTTTATCCTGGGGATAATGATTATCTATAGTTCCTTGAAATCTGATTTGAACAAGCAGCCATTCCGTGCTATGCGGTTTCAGCCAGGAGTCTTGTTCTACAGTAAAAGGCTGAATGATAACATCTGGTTCCTTTCCAAAATAAGTCAGTGCTTTTTTTCTACCAAGCACAATGATTTGAGCAACAGCCTCATAATAAGGCAATATTTTGCGTTTAGGAGACACTCTTGAATGTATCCACAGAATAGGTGCCTTCTGCCATAACAACACCGTAGGGGCATATGTTGTATTGAAAATTAATAAATGCAAAGGCAAAGAATAATCTATGTAAGTAATAAATTGATTCTCAATAGCTTTTTCTATCTGCTGTAAAGCAGATACTCCTTCTTTAGTTAAGTATCTAGGAGAATTTGGGTCAGAACTACCTCTAAGAATATCATATAAAGGCTTCAAGTCTCCTGTAGTAAGTTTTAGATAAGGATGAAAGCCAGTTAATATCACCTAATAATTTTTGAAAATCATTTAAGGATTTTAGTCTGTCTCTACAAATAACTATCTTTTGAGGAATAACAACTTGATCAGTAAGTGTAAAGCCTAAATAATTATATGGATCTTGAGTCTGTACCTATCTGGAGCTATCTGCAGCCCCCTCTCATTAAAGGCAACTTGTAACTCTGAGAAACATAAAAATACATCTTGGGGAAATTCCCCTGCAATAATCATGTCATCTGTGTAGTGGGCAATATATATCATTGGCCATTTCCTTCTTATAGGATAAATGGCTTGTGCCACGAATTTTTGGCATAATATAGGACTATTAGCCGTGCCTTGAGGAAGGACTGTCCACTGATATCCTTTTATAGGTTCCTTAAAGTTTACAAATGGAACACTGAATGCAAATCTCTCACAATCCTCAGGGTGCAAAGGAATTGTAAAGAAACAGTTCTTAATCTATAACTATTTTGTAAAATCCTTTCAGAATTGCCACTGGAAATGGCAATCTGGTCTGTAATGTTCTCATTACCACCATAGTTTCATTAACCTTCCTTAGATCTTGCAACAGTCTCCATTTACCTGATTTTTTCTTTATCACAAATATAGGCGTGTTCCATGGGGAATTTGATTCCCTCAGGTGTCCTGCTTCTAATTGCTCCTGCACCAGCCATGAAGCTGCCTGTATTTTCTCTAGAGGTAAGGACCACTGGTTCACCCATACAGGAGTACTATTTATCCACTGGATTTTATCTGCATGGGGCACACGAAGGACAGTAGTTATTATAGAAAATGCTTTAAACCTTTATTTTTGGAACGAGGCTTATGGCCTCTGCACGTCCTAATGTTTTGTTTGGACCTCTGCCTATTAGCTAGATCACCAGGCTGCATAGCACCATCTGCATCTGTGACAACAGATCTTTCCGCCACAGAGTGACAGGGAGGTTATTCATAACATATGGCTGAATCTGCCCTGTGTTACCTTCCTCATCCTTCCAGGTTAGAAGCTTAGAGCTTCGTTTTGGGTTATTGGCATACCCGATTTCTTGAAGGTGAGTAATGGACTTGGTTAGAGGCCAAGTGGAGGGCCAGCTCTGGCCTCTGATGATAGTTACATCAGCTATCTATGAGTCCCTCAAAGCGTTTTCCCTCAATAGGTAATTCAAGTTTAGGCCTCTTATTTGTAATAGACTGTATCCAATATACTTCAGGAGCACCAGAACAACTCTGTCCTGCCTCACAAGCAACAGCCTTAGGTAAAGGAACCAAGACAAGCTGAGCAATCTTTTCATAAGCAGGTATTATAATAATACCACGTGGTGAGGAAGCCATAATCTTTATTTCTCCTTGATAATTGCGATCAATAACACCCGGGTGAATTTGCAAACCATCCACAATAACACTACCTGACTCGTTCATCAGTTAACCATTTTTTACCTGTTTCCAGGAAGAACATATCGGGGTATGTTGTGATCTGTGGGAAAGAATAATTACAACAGAAGAGCAGGGTCCTGGCAGAAAAAATGTCTGTAATGTTTGGGAGCCTTAGAACCTTAGAAAGCAAGGGTTCGTAAGGGATTTAGTCTGCTTCAATGCAGCTGTGGGAAATTTTTTTTTTTTATGTCTTTGGGATAGGCATATGCCACCTGCAACCTGTGGAGATAGATTAGGTAACTTAAGAAATCTTAAGCAAGTAAAAAACTTGAACATACATCACTGATATTAGGGAGAAAAATAAATGTTCAAGTGGAGAAGCAAGAAAATTTTTGGCAGTACAAGCAAATGAAACCCTCCAGCGCAGTAGCCCTAACCCACCCAGCTGGGCCCAAGCCACCCAAGGCAGCCATTGACAGCCTGCAGGGGCAAGAGCAGTCATCCGCAAGATGTGCAGAGACCCCCCAGTCGCACCTATTGTCTCGGTGCGGCCACCCTGCTGCCGGACCCTATGGTTGGCTTAGAGAGCCTTTGTACAATATGGAGGACATGACTTTGCCACCGCCTTAGCCAAAACACTTTGGAAAAAGGCCGGCCTTGCTCTGCCCGGCAAGCTGCCCTCCGGCAGTGGTCCGCCAGGCACCCACCCTGTCTCAGAAGCCGAGAGAGACCTGCCACCCTCGCAGTGCCTGTCAGTCTCCTCTCTGAAACTCCGGGGCACTGACACAGTTTTTTTTTTCCCTCCGGTAGAGTGCCCTCATGAGGCCCAAGCTGCCATCTTGGCCACGTGTAAAACAGAGGGACAGAAATGCCATGGTCGCATTCATCCAGGACGAGACAAACACATAACACCGTATAGACAAAAGTAACATAAATTTTCTGAAAGTCACAGGAAGCGCTCGCCTGTACACAGCCTCTGACTCTACCCAAATGGCAAGGGTTGTATCCACAATTTTGGACTAATTAACCCTATTCAGCCACCTGTCCCCGGTCCAGGCTGAAATTAACCCCCAGCAAAAACCTGCTGTAATTTACCCCTAGCTCTCTGGCCGTCCAACCCCAACCCTTTGGCTGTACCTACCCCAGCTCCATGGCTGTCTAACCCAGCCATCTGGCTGTACCTATTTACTCATTCAATTAGAGAAATTTTTATAAAAATAGTGTCAACACCCCCTCCCCTTTTTTTTTAAATCTGGCCACATGCTGGGCACTGGCTATGCTGCTTTTATTCTGACTGCCATATCAAATAATCACCCACTTGCAGTATAGCTCGAGCCAAAGTTCTCTAGTCCTGCGGTGTTAGGTTTTAATTTATAATGTTATCAACCAAGGCTTGGGTGAACGGCATGCGGTAGCACTGTATTGATCAACCGCCTTTTTTAAATCCTTATTAATTTTATGATCAAAAGCTTGATAATATCTATGTGGATCATCATTCTGGTCTCTGCATTCCAGTACAGGAAAAGCCCACAAACTGGAATAGTCTTGCTCTATTTCCTGAGCCCTGTAAAAAGCCCCCTCTAAGGGCAAATTTTCCACCCTCAGATAGCTGTCTTTCTTTCTGCCTGCCTGCATTTTTTAACTCCTGAGTTCATGGCTTAATTCTTGTACCTTGTTCTCAAGTTCTGCTCTACTGAGGCAAGATCTGTTCTGAGACGTCTCCCTTGTTTTTAGAGTGTGCAGACTTTGCGTAAGAATGCTGTCTCTTTGCAGGAGACACTGTAAGTTTGCACTGTGCAAAAGTTTGGGCTTCTTCGGTCACCGTACTCGAGCATGAGGACCTCTGGACCTCTTCTGAGGAACTGTGGAGCTGTTCAGCTTGCTTAGAAGGCGGGTCCGAATCCTCGTCCGAAATTGTCATTTCTGAACTGGTCAGGCTTATCTGGCTATCAGAATGACCCTCCTTCCACTCATTTTTCTCACTTTCGATCATAATATCCATGACCATCCCCCAAAGGTGGAGGGGAAACCCATCTACCTTATTATTTGTGAGAGCTTTTCCTATTTTCTCCCAGGATTTTCAGTCCCTTTCTTTCGTGTCCGGGCCGTTGGGCGCAATTCTGTAGAGTCCAGCCAGTGGAACTATTCGGGGTCCGTAGGTTACCTCGAACCAGAGGCTGGACTAGACCTGTGGAAATAAGATGGGTGAAAGAAAAACACGGAGACGCCAAGTAGGTTTTACCAAGGCATGCTTTACTTTGGGGTAAGATGAGTATTTATATCCAGAAGTACAAAAAGTGAAACCAACATAATGAGCACAATTTATGCATAATGTAAATACAGCTCTATACAGTAAGGCAACTCTCAGGCAGGTAAATTGTTTATAGTAAACAAATGACTTCAAACAGGAGGGTTAGCAGCAGATTCGCTTCTCAGTAACAGGAAAAGCGAGCGAGCTGTGGGTGAGCACAACAGGTGTAGGCTATAGTTCCAGCAATTCCAGCTGCTTTCACTTTCAGCTTCAGGCAGAGGGGAT
>JADRCD010045413.1:1344-16419 GCA_019843815.1 Montemys delectorum | reverse complement strand
CAGTCAAGCTTACTTGCCTATACTCACAAGAGGCTGCTTGCTTCTAGAGCCTACTTTTCAGTACTCTGAAAACCAAATGTCTATAAGGGTATTTCTATATTGGGTTAATTGAGGTAAGAAGATCCACCCTATGTATGGGCAGTACCATCCCACGGGCAGAATAAAAGGAGAAAGTGAGCTATGCAGCAGCATTCATTTCTCCTGATTCCTGGTTAAAGATGCAAATTGAAGCTGCCTCACATTCCTGCTGTCACGAGTTTCCTACCATTTAGAATAGTACCCTCCAACTAATGAACCAAAATACACCCTTCCTTAAGCCACTTTTTCAAGTATTTTGTCCCATCAATGAGAAGAGAAACTAAAAACAGACATGAAAACAAAGTCTGTCCCTGTGTGGTGGCAACACGTCATTAATCTCAGGTGGATCTCTATGAGTTCGAGGCCAGCCTGGTCTACAGAGTGAGCTCCAGGACAGCCAGGACTACACAGAGAAACCCTGTCTTGAAAAACCAAGCAACCAAGCAACCAACCAGTCTTGTGCCTTTGTCTTTTTCTGGCAGTTGCTATTTTTTATTTTTGGGATGATGGTCTTATGTTGCATATATAGAAAGAGTATATGCAGTTCAGAATTCTGCCTGGTCTTATGAAATGGAAGCTCTAGCTCCTCATCCTTGTCCATCCTCCCCTATCCAAGCTTAAGTTTCACCTTTTTAGCCTGACCCACCCAGCACTGGATGTATAATTACCTAGCACAGTCCTTTAGAAAAGGCAGTCTACAATTGCTGGACAGCTAATTGAAGGCTAGAGACAATAAACATCTGCCCTAAAGCCATGAACATAGGGTAGAGCTCTCCCATAATCAATCTCTGTTACTTCCAAAATCCACTTGGCAGAAGCTGGTTTTCTAAAGAGGAAATTGGTCTTCATGTAATTTCTACACACCAAGTTCTTTCTCAAGAACAAACAACACAAAGTGGGTTTGCTTTGCTGGTTAATGTATTTTATATTAAAGCAAAATGTCTCTAAAGAATTTTCCCTCACATGAATTCAGTTTTGTAGCTCTATAGAAGTTCTCCCCTCCCCAATAAAATACAATCTTGAAGTTAATGGCAAATCAGCTGTGGTGGTCACTCCCAAATCTCATCTCAGCCCAATTTTGTAGCACATCCCAGGATACTACCTTTATAGAAGAGGCTCAAATGTGAGGAGCAAAAACCTAATGTAGTATGTTAATTTTCTTACAGGGGTTAAAATATAATTGTGGAAAACAATTCAGTTTAATGATTTCTTCTGAGATGCTTATGTCTTTTTAACTCCAGAACGAGTGCAGGTAGTAAAAAGCCTATTTCACTTACTAGCATTTAACTAAATGTTAGTAATCTTTAATAAAGTTTCAACAAGGAGCATGTACTACCATGGAATGCTGATCAAAGATTCAAGGTAGATTGAGCAGCAAGCTATCTATTCATCTACTTACCTATTCTTCCTTCTGTCTATTCATTCACTATCTAGTATCCTCCATCCATGCCTCCATCAACCTCTCATTTATCCATCTAAACAATCATCTACCTAACTGAGGGACAATGAGTCAGATAAACTCTTTGGTAGGTCAACAGAGAGATGTTACAGCTACTTACTAAAAATGGTGAGCTTCTAAGATAGCTTCTTTCCTCCTCACTCTCCAAACCAGAGACAAAAGCCTGACCTTCAAGACCTTGTGGGCTTTCTTCCTGCCAGTAAGGTGGCTGCTGATGGACTGGCTCAACAAGTTCACAGTAGCAGCAGGACATGCTACATAACACCCCCAGGCTTTAGAAAGGGTCACTTTTCTTTGTGCATAAGTTGCATAAACATGTTTCCTCACCCCCAATAAATAAATGCCTTTCAACTGCTGATTCTGTTTGTGCTTGTTTGTTGCTACCAGTCATGCTTACGATTGTTCTCCACTTTTACTTCTTTGACTGGCAGAGAAAATGAATCCAACTGAAGAGCCCTAGACAATATTAACAACATATCCATCCATAATCAACTCATTCATCCTTCCATCTGCCTACTCATCTATTCAGGTATCTAACCATTCATCCATCTACCTACCCTTCTCTGTATTCATCTACCCAAGGACTGGTTTATCTGTCTGTTCCCTCACCCATCTACCAATTCACCAGTGCATTCATTCACCAACTGTTTGGATTCAGACGGTAGGTAAATCGTGGAGGAGACAAATTCCTCAAAACCCAGTGGAAAGGTTCTAGTACTTTTATTTATTCATAAACAGCAAGAAGCAAATAAATTGTAAAAACAGGCCGGCATTCATTCACACACTCTCCCACTAACCTTTCCAGTCTGGCAGGCGTTTCCCTAGCTCCCAGGCAGAGGTATGCAGGTAAGGCGCGACTTGCTGTTCCTCGCTCTGGATTCTCTGCGTGAGCTGAGCGGCTATATGCAGGCTTTTGCTGTCTAAGCAGCGGGTGTTCACATCTGCGTGGGGTTCATGCAGATTATCTCTCCACACGAAGTATCTCCGCCGGGCTCTTGGGATATGAGCGATTTTTGCCATGCCAGACCAGAGTTTTTAAGATAAATTCAGCCAATTACAACTAGGGTGTTCCACACGTTATTTCATATCACTTACATGCACACATGAGCTCTCTACGGCGTTGCCTGGCCGCGGGCTCAGGGCAGTGGGTGTGTGTTCTTTATCACTCTTATCCATTCTCTAAGGTTTGGTTTTCATTACTATCTGTAGCTGCGGGAAGCCCAGCCGTGGCGGCCCGGGGCTGGCCATTTCAACAGCTTTGGGGAAAATGCCCTCTGAGGCTATATATGTTCTTTACATCAACCATTTATTTGGCACCTAATCTATATAGAAACTATGCCTGATCACTACTGTTTAGTAGTGAAAAGTTAAAATCCTGTTCTTCCAAACTGCCTATCAGGAATGAGGAGAGAGTCCAGAGAACAGGATAATGGTGTGGAAATATATCTATGATATTCTCTCCCCATTATCCCAATCGGCAGAAGACATCATTGTTCACAATATAATGGGCATCTACTTTTGAGGGTATAAGGAAAAATTAATTTTGGTGTCACAAAAAGTAATATATGAACAAAATGAAAGTAACTCAGTATGGCAATTGCTTTTTGCAAAAAGGGTGTGCTATGACCCAGGATAAAGCTAGGAGAATAGCAACACACATCACCTAGATGGCTTCAGTCTTTTATCCCTAACATAAGGAAGTGGGTTGCCTGTTCCTCATTGGCTGGGCTTAACCTTAGTGTCTACTAATGACTGGCTAATTTAGAAAGTAGTGGCATAAAATGGAAAAATAGAAAGAGAAAGGGTAGAATTTAAGCATTTTAGGAATTCTAGGAAGACAATTACACCTGGTCAAACAAAATTATCTAACAAAGGACTGAGAAAAGGGGTTCTGATGGAGGAAAGGACAGAAAAGGAAGTAGACAACATGTTCTTAACCTGATGTTAAGAAGAAAAATGTCTTACAAAGCCCAATTCTGAAAAGCAGAATTACTGAACAGAGTTGGGAATTATACAATAAGGCTGCAATTATACAATGTTCTGAAGCCCCCAACTACCATCTTGCTGCTCCATTAGCCACATATAAGACAGAAGCTCCTTTATTACTCTTCATTGTAAGTGCTTTCCCTTCACTAGTGTGAGTGTGAGAAAGCTGACACAGGAACAGAACTCACTAGCATAAAGGTATATGGAAAAAGCAGGGGCACCTCTCCTAGTGTTAAGAACTGAATTGAGATCTCTCCCAAATTAATGTGTTGAAGTCCAATCTTCAGTATCTCAGAGTATAACTATGTAGGCAAACAAGACATTTAAAGTGGTGATTAAGGAGAAATGAGGTCACTAGGGTGGCTCAAAACTAATCTGTTTGGTGTCCTTGTAAGAACTACAGATTAGGAACAGAGAGACCCACAATGTAAACAAATGAGAACATAGCAAGGAGATGGAGTCTACATATAAGACAATCAGAGGACAACAGAGGAGTTGTTGCTCCTTTCACTATATGTATTCCAAGGATGGAATTCAAATCCTCAGGCTTGGTGGTAGGAGCCTTTACCAGGTAAACCATCTCACTAGCCCCTGTGAGAACATGTTTTTCTTTTTTTAACAATAGCCCTTAAGAAATCAGATACTGAACATTTAAGGGACTCCCAAGTCAGTGATTGAATGCATTTGCAAGAAACAGATCCTGCTGGTTGTAATAAACTTGAGTATTCAGTCTGAAATCCCAGAGAGCAGTGAAAACCTCTAGGAAAATATGATCAGAACAGGGAAGACAGTTAGAACAAGTGAAGTGGGCTGCTCAAGACCATGTATGATAGAGGGGAGAAAAGGCCACTAGATTTCTCAGTGTTTTGTTTTCCCCTTAACCTCCACTGATTTCTGATTTTCCATGTACATTTTGTTCGTTTGTTTATACTAGAGTAGGTCTTGCTCTACAACCTAGAATTGGTCTTGAATTTATGAGCTCCCTGCTCAGCCTGAGTGCTGGGATTACAGGCATATGCCAAATGTTCAGCTCCCCGCCCCCCACCAAAAAAATTTACAATTATGTACTTTCTGTTTAGCTATAAATACTTGTAATTCTTTCCTTGCTACATGGTAAGGTCCTACAGGATCTTATACACCTACACAAAAAAAGATGTTACTAGCTGCATGTAATATCTCACCCCTGAAACCCCAGCAAGTTCTGAGGTAGGAAGATCAGCATGAGTTTGATGGCAACCTGTGCTACTATGCAGGGAGTTTCTGGGCGTGAAATGACATTGTATCTCAAAAATTAAGAAATTTTTAATTAAAAAATTATTTCTATTTGATTTGGATGAATAACCAGCAAGTAAAAAATAATGCCTATTTCAAGATTTTTGTGTTGTCTAAACAGAATGCAACACAACCACTTATTTCCAAGCATCAAATAGCAAATCAATAATTCATTTCTTATAGAGACATGTTTATGTTTATTTAAACCTGTGTAGGGACACTAGGTATCTTTACCTCTCTGTACTATAAATTTTTACTTTTATTATTCTTTTTTTAAAGTTCATTGATATTTTGCCTGCATGTGTTTCTATATGAGGACATCAGAAGACAGTTATGAGCTGCCATGTGGGTGCTAGGATTTGAACCCAGGCCCAATGAGCCACCTTTGTAACACCCTTATTTTTACTATTCTTTGATGTCTCAAGCATATTATTTCTTGCTGACCCTCCAGAAATTTATAAGTAATCTCTGGAAAAAACTGAAAATGAATTAACATTACTATTATAGAATTTCACTGGCTTGCCACTCTTACATTTACGCATGAATGTGCACACACAGATACACACGGGGGGGGGGGCAAAGACGAGAGGGGGGGAGGGAAGGAGTGAGAGAAGAGAGGGAGAGAGGAAAGGGAGAGGGAGGGAGGAAGGGAAGGGAGAGGGGGGAGGGAAAGGGTGGGAAGGAGGGGAGAGAGGGAGGGGGAGAGGGAGAGGGAGAGGGGGAGAGGAAGAGGGAGAGGGAGAGGGAAATTCTGAAAATTGCTAAATTTGTAACTCAAAAGCAGATTGCTACTGGAACTAATTTCTTCAGAATAGTTAAGCAGTCAGCTGAGAGACACAGCCATGATAAATAAAGCAGAGGGCCCCTCCTCCCTTCCTCCTATCCCTGTAAGCTCTGACAGTGCCACTGACATACATAATCACATGTGCACACACACCACATGCACATTATAGCTGTCCATGGTGACATTCTCTATACATAGCAGTGTGCTACACCCCCCTACCCTGCACAGCTGGTGCTCAGCACGTGACTGACTCAGAATCCAAGAATAAAGCTCTAATTGTCCTCCTCAGACACTGCTAAATTCTGTAGGCGGATTATTCAGCAGCCTTTCTTACCCATGGGTGCATCAGTTTAGCTGTGCAGACTGTTAAGTAATTGCAGGGATTTCTGAGGTAGGCACACAGAGTATCAATCTGGTCACCTCAGAGTCACATAAACATGTGATACTTTTGAACAGGGCTAACAACAGTTAGTGGAAAAACATGTGAAACAAGACCCCAACATAAAGCTCTTGAGAGTATTCATCTAAATTGGTTATTTTTGCAATGGAACCTTGAGCTTTGAAGTCAGTGTTCATTTGCATATCACATCAGCCACATAGGATGTACAAGGCATCAGAAAAATCTTCACTCAAGAAAGACTGTGGTGAATGCTGATTTCCATCCTTCCATCAGCCCTTGTGACACAGGGTTATATTACATCTGCAAATACACACTCTTCACTTTCCCCTTCCACAGAAAGGGCAAGATCGCAATGTGTACACATCTAATCAAATTCATTCTATGCACAGCTCAATAGTTATCCACCCCAACAATCTGGAATTGATTGTTTCAGGCCACACCGTAACCACATGGATCTTGCCTCTCTCTGGGGAGTCAATTGACTTCTATTTTCAAGCTCAGGTTAACTCATTAAATAAGCCCAATTTAGAAAACTTGGCCAAAATCCTTTGTGACGATTCTGAGACCATGGCCCACAAACACAGCTGTATGCCAGACAGTAAAAGTATCCCTTCAGTTAAGTACTTTGTTCAAGGATGTTAAACTGGACATTTACTTTGTCCCCATAAAGCATTTCACTAAAGAAAATTACAACAGCCATTTTTAGAACACTAAAGGCTATTACTGCCTTGCTTCTCTGGGCAGGGCTGCAGAACCTACAGGTTCTTTCTCCTCCAAACTCGGTGATGGAAATCACACTCAATTAATTAGCAAAACACAGACATATTCTGTTAACCTAGCATTTACCTTCCATAACGATGTTCACCCTTAAAACAACTTTTCAGCAAGCCCAAATCCACATTTACCTACCTTGGAGCAGAGCATCCCTCCTCAGCTTGTAGTGTACAGAGAAGTGCTTCTTTGTGGCCACCAGAGTCATCTGCCTGCCTGTTTGGTTCAACAGGCACTTCCTGTGAAGAACAACACCGTAAGACACAGAGTCATCAAACTGCCTGCATGCCTAAGACGGCTGTTATTATGAAACCCTTCATTTGTGGGTTAACTTTGTGTGCCTGTCTCACAATGCCTGTGGTAAGGGCCGTTGTCTCAGACTTGAGACCTGGTCACAGGACATGGCTGTTCATTTCTGCAAGGCACTTTATTGAGACCACTGGCCTAGGACCCCTGCATCCACTTCAGTTCTAAGCAGGAAACAGAACTCCTATGTGAGAGCTGTAACCATGTGACCCAATTGGCTAGAAGAAACACAATAAAAGACAGCTGGTCACAAGTCATTACTGTGAAACCTCACAGTCTAGGACTTGTGGGGGCTGGGTTCTTAATCCTAACTGAGAAGGCACAGAGTTCTCAGAGATCATACTGAACTGTGGATAAATCGGAGTTCTAGAAACAAGCTTTCCCTAGGTCTGCATGGAGTTTTAGGACCAAATGCCAAAAGCAAACAGGCAACTATCCCTCCATGTACAACATGGTGGGTATCTTCTAAGAAAGCTACTAGTACTCCTTTTATAAGAAAATGAGACTGCTAATACTATATTGTTACATTTCACCCCACAGATCAGATACATAGAAAAAGCACAGAGAGAAACAGTGGAAGAAGAGAAGCACAGAAAAAGTGACTGACTCTGGACATTAAATACTGATAAGAGTATATAGTTTTCTAAAAAGCCCAAAGTTAACTCAAACATCAAACTTAAAAAAGTGCAAGAGGGCCTGGTAAGGTGGGCATAGTTCAAGTAAGATGATATAGCCTAATAATCATGAGGCCCTAGATTCTACTCCCAGCACTATGAGGGGAGAAACAGTGGATTAGATTAATGCATCACTAAATGCATTTTACCAGAGCAAAATTCTATAATCTCAAGTACTCAAAAGACTGAGGAAAGGGGACCACAAGTTCAAGATTTGTCTGAACTGCAAAATGATCCTGTCTCAAAAAACGAAAAATAAGGTAAAAAGACAACTGTGGGTATAGAATCATAGTAGACTGATTGTTTAGAAAGTATAAATTTCAACCCTAGGAACTGGGTGGCAAGTATAAATAGAATAAATACTAGATAGTAAATGACATCAATTTTATTATTTTTAACCCCACCTCACCCCATATCAATATTTAAAAAGTGTATGGGTGGGGTTTGCTAGAGAAATGGTTCAGCAGAATCCTTGCTACTTTTGGAGAGGACTGGAGTTCAGTTTTAGCACCCACATTAGGCAGCTTACAATCTCCTGTAACTCCAGCTCTAGGGGATCCATCTGGTATCCATGGCCCTAGCACACATGTGGCATACAAACATACATATACATGAAAATACAATCTTTAAAGAAATGGCTAGTATATGTTTACACAAAGCACCCATTTTCATTTCACTAGATAAAGTGACTGCTTCCTATAGTCTCCCAACACCTAGAGTTATTTGCTTAACATGAGAATAGATACGAATTGATTAGGTACAAAGACAGTGAAGTGAAAGTTGGGGAAGAGGGAAATGGAAATAGAGATTTTTTGCACAAATATGACACTTAAAATGATAGTGCTGGGAGCCATTTCATCCCCTCATCTTTCAAACTACAAATGATACTCTTGCACCTTAGTGAGCCATCATATATGTTGCATATGCCCTAAGAATCTTAAGGTGGTATTTAGTGCAAGCTAAGGTATGGCTTATTCTATGCTGCATACCTGTGAGTAGTGATCTGTGGATGGTGATGAACGAGACCGTTCATGAATGTACTGTGGCTTCTGCTGCTGATCTAGACCAGCATCCAGAATATCATCTGCTGAATGGTATCGTCCAGAACTCCTGGCTTCCAGAGGTTTCCTCTGTTCCTTCCAAGATGCCTGATATTCTGCGAAGGTTTCAAGCCTTCTGGGTGGGTTCAATTTCTCTGAGGCCTTTTCTACTTTTCTGTCATCACTGAGGATCTCTCCACAGGAGGTGGCCCGTGACCTCTTCTGGAACCAAGACTCTGTACTCTCACATTCATGGGCCCCTGTCTGTGGCCTCTCAGCCTTCTCTCTTGGGAGCCCACAGAGAACTTGCCTATGGCCTGGCTTCTGGAGAAGAGATTTGCTTGTTTCCTCAAAAAACTTCCACCTGTCAGCAAATGTACCCACAGTATCCTCAGGTGTCCTGACAGTAGGATGAGGACGGTGGTCCCCTGAGAGCCCCACTTCATTCATTTTCTCTGGCTCAGAATAGGACTTTAGTTTCTGCTCTGCTGTGAAGCGTTTCCGGCCTCCAATTCGAAGAATGTGGGGTACACCACCTCCAGAAGAGGGTGGCTTGGCCAGACCTGCCTCACAGAAGCGTGGGGCAGAGTCTGGCTCCCCAGGGAAAGAAGATAAAGAAGATGAGGCACTGTGGTCACAAGTCCTGTGTTCTGATGGTGCTGAATACTGATCTGCTGGGTTGGGATCTAAATCTCGGCGCTGGAAAGAGGTGGCCTTCAGAACACGTGTCTGGGCCTCCTTCAGGTGCTCTTTATAGGTGCTGGGGAAGGAAACTTCTGGGACAGCCTCCACATCAGCTCTCCAGTCTCCAGCACAGTCTTCAGCTTCACTATCTCCAGCTAGTGTCACTGTGCTTTTGCTCTTCTGCAGCTTTGCTCTGCGCATCTGGATCTCATTCCTCAGTGTTGTGGCAAAACGGTCACTCCTCCGTGTGGGTTTACCCACCTGGGCATCAAGCAGTGGTGGCTTCTCATTTCCACAGTCCTTGCTGTTCCTGGGTCTCCATGCACCATCTTGGGTCAGAGAGTGCAGCATGGGTGTCCTCTGACGAGAAATTCTCCCACTCTCTCCATCCACTAACTTGAAGTCATTGCCAGGACACTGCAGACCAGCTCTCACAGTATGGCTGGCTCCAGGAGGTTCTTGGATTCCTGAGCAGCAGCCTTCAATCCCTGTATTTGGCTGGTGATACCGCTCTCTTTCATGAGAGGCTGGGGTCTCCTCATGCTGATGTAGGTAGGCCCTCTGGCCTACTGGGCGTAAGAGAGGATACTCAAGGTCCATAGGACTTGTATCTGAATGCCAATAGTCACCTCGGGGTATCACAATCTGGGCACTCCCCTGCACAGGCTGCCTGAGGGACACAGGAAAATAGTGGCTCCGCCCTCTGTCGTCTAGCTTCTGGTTAGCAGAACCAGGCCACTTCACCTGAGCAGGGTTGTTATCCTGAGATGGTTCAGGAGGCTCCTGCAGACCTCCACCAGGAGTTACATGAAGCAGTTCCCTTGGTGATGAGGGGACCCTTGGGCTCTCGTCACTGCACTGCTGTGGGTGCTGGCTCTCATGGTAAGACTTCAGAAAGTGCACATCGGAGAACTGGAGCCTGCCTGGAGCCCCTGAGGGCCTACCTGCCCTATCTTCAGAGCATAGCCAACGGCAATCCAGGTGGCCTTCTGGCTGGTAACCCACATTTCCTATTTCTTTGCTACTGCTTAGGTGTGTGAGCTTCCACTGTCGATCAGTAGTTTCCATTCTGCGGTCCCCCCGGGGTTGCACATGGGGCAGGGTGGTAAAGTGCTGCATACTGGCCAAGTCTGAGAATGGAGGGCCCCGTGCTTTTTCATGGCCCCTGGCTGCCACAGCAAAGCTATCACTGCGCAAAGGAAGTCCAAGAGGTGGGGGAGAAGGGGCTTTTTTCTTGTCAGGAACATACCACACAGGCCCAAAATTGGATCTCCCAGAAGTGGCTACTTTGGACTCAACATTATCCTCTGGCCTTGGGCTTTTACTACTGTTACTACCAGGAACCCTAGGTATGAAACATGACGGCCTGTCCTGCAGTCCCTGAGGATCACCTGTAGACTGGCTTTGTCGGCTGCTGCCTAGTCTGGAGGCTTCCCAAAGGCCAACTTTGTAGAGAATGTTCTCAGTGGAAGAGGCATCAGCCTTGGGCAAGGTGTGGTCAGGGGTGCTGGAACAGGTGGAAAAGGATCCATAAGCTGAGTCTCGCTTGCTATGGCCACCCAGGTGGTCAATGCTGCTGTTGGACTTGGCAGATGAGAGGTGTCCAGATGGGTAGAGCTGAGAGCTGTGGTCCAGGCTGTCTATACTGCCCATGGAGCTGAAGTGGTCAGAAGTGCGCTGTAGGCTTGTGTGCTCCCATGAGCCAGATAAATCATGAGAGGAAGAACTACAAGGAGAAGAAGCACAAAGAGCAAGGTCTGAGGATAACAACATTGTGAGTATAGTTGGTTCTCCCCAGAGGAGGAGGATACTCAACAGTAACTGATTGGGAACTGGGAGAAGAGGGCATTTCTGACGGCACACTAAAAAGGCTGTTAAACTACTGAGTGACTTTTTAAAATCCTATATTTTCTTAAACTAATGCCCACAGTGATGCAGACAGTGCCTGAAATAACATTCCTATGGTCCTTCATTGGTTAAGAGCAAAGATTGGAAGATGACAGTTCATAAACTAAGAATGGTTCTTAGCTTTTGAAAAAATGCTTAAATTTATTTTTTTATTGTGTGTGCATATATACACGATATGTGTGCATGCAAGCATGTGTCATGGCATATGTGTAGAATGTCAGAGGACAATGTTTATGGAATTGTTTCTTTCCTTCTGCCTTTCTATGGGTTCCAGGAATTGAGCTCAAGTCACCTTGCACTGCAGGCACTTTTACCCGCTGAGCCATCTCATAAAATAAATGAAACGGACTCATAACATCTGATAATATTGAAACAATTAAAACTCTTCCAACTTACCTGGGTGTGATAGCACACACCTTTAATCCCAACATGTGGCAGAGGCAGGAGGATGTGATATTGAGGCCAGCCTGGTCTCACGAGTAAGTTCCAGGACAGCCAGGACTGTGTAGTAAGACCCTACGTTGAAAGAAAAACACAAAATCTAACTTAGAAAACTCCAAGGCCAGAAGGATTCAGTGCAAATTCTATTAAAACTTCAAAGAAGAAACATCAATATTCCTCAAATTATTCCATAGCAAAGGTAATTTTCAAACTATTTTTATGAAGCCAGTATTACCCTGATACTAAAACTGGACAAAGACCCAACAAAAAAAAAAAAAAAAGAAAATTATTTCTGAAAGAACATGAATATAAAAGTTCTCAGTAAAAATACTTGCAAACCAAATTAAAAAACAACAACAACAACAAAAGATTATCCACCATGACCAAGTCACCTTCATCCCAAAGCTGCAGGGATGGTTCAACATATATAAATTATTAAACATAATCTACCACATAAACAGACTCAAAAACAGAGACAGCTCTCTCATTAGATGCAGAGATCTTCGACAAAATTCAACATTCATTCTTGATAAAAGTCTTGAAGAGTCTGGGAACACAGGGAATATATAACAAAGGCAAGCCCATAGCCAACATCTTCCATCATCAAACCCAGTTCTCCCACCACAGCAAATGGAGAAAAACTCAGGAACAAGAAAGGACATCTACTCTGCCTTACTCTATCCAGTATAGCACTTAAAGTCTTAGCTAGAAGGAAATATAAGGGATACAAATAAGAAAGGAAGAAGTCAAAGTAACCTTATGTGTAGATGATAGATTTATACAAAAAGACCCTAAAGACTCCACAAAAACTCCTATAGTTGGTATGTGCTTTACTAAGTAGCAGGATGTAAAATTAACATATAAAAATCAATAGCCCACGTATATATAAAAAGCAAACATATACCAAGAAATTGGAGAAATAATTCCATTTATAACAGTGTTCAAAACAAAATAAAAAACCTTTACACCAGGACCTGAGGCTGTTTCACAGCTTACTGTACACAGGTCCCACCAGGAAGAGAGCTGAGATCTCCACTTTCTCTCTAATAACTGTCTGGAGCAGGGTCTGCCAAGAGCACACAGGGGCACAGGAACAACATAGTGTCTAGGACAATATCCTTCAGGCTGCCATCTGCAACCTGAGCTTGGGCTGTTCCACAGCCCCCTGTGCACAGGGCCAGCCAGGACAGAGCTAGTCTCCCAGGAGTGCTCTCATTCCTGGGCTCAGAGGTAAGATAGCCACTTTCTCTCCAATAACTGTCCAAGGCAGGACCAGCGAGGAGTACAAGGGTCACAGAAATAGTGGAGAGCCTGTCTGCACCGAGAGCTTGGGTGTTCTACAACCCTCTGCACACAAGTTCTGCCAGGAGAGAGCTGGTCTCCCAGGAGTGCTGACACAGGCTTACAGGCCCACAGGAGGGACAAGCTCCAGCCAGAGACAGCAAGGCCTACTATAACACCAGAGATAACCAGATGGCGAAAGGCAAGTGCAAGGACCTTACCAAGAGGCATCATTCCTTAAAGAATTACAGGAAAGCACAACCAAACAGGTAAAAGAATTGAACAAAACCATCCAGGACCTAAAAATGGAAGTAGAAACAGTTAAGAAATCACAAAGAGAGACAAGTCTGGAGATAGAAAACCTAGGAAAGAAGTCAGGAACCATAGATGCAAGCATCACTAATAGAATACAAGAAATAGAAGAGAGAATCTCAGGTACGGAAGATACCATAGAAAACACTGACACAACAGTCAAAGAAAATGCAAAATGATAAAAGGCCCTAACCCAAAACATCCAGGAAATCCAGGACACAATGAGAAGACCAAACATAAGGATAATAGGTATAGAAGAGAGTGAAGATTCCCAACTTAAAAGATCAGCAAATATCTTCAACAAAATTATAGAAGTAAACTTCCCTAACCTAAAGAAAGAGATGCCTATGAACATACAAGAAGCCTATAGAACTCCAAATAGACTGGACCAGAAAAGAAATTCTTCCCATCACATAATAACCAAAACATCAAATGCACAAAACAAAGAAAGAATTTTAAAAGCAGTAAGGGAAAAAGGTCAAGTAACATATAAAGGCAGACCTATCACAATTATACCAGACTTCTCACCAGAGACTATGAAAGCTAGAAGATCCTGGGCAGATGTCATACAGACCCTAAGAGAACACAAATGCCAGCCCAGGCTACTATACCCAGCAAGACTCTCAATTACCATAGATGGAGAAACCAAGACATTCCATGACAAACGAAATTTACACAGTATCTTTCCATAAATCCTGCCCTACAAAGGATAATAGATGGAAAACACAACCACAAGAAGGGAAACTACACCCTAGAAGAAAGAAAGTAATCTTCTTTTAATAAACCAAAATAAAGATAGCTACACAACCATAATTCCACCTCTAACAGAAAAAAAAATAACAGGAAGCAACAATCACTTTTCCTTAATATCTCTTAATATCAATGGACTCAATTCCCCAATAAAAAGACATAGACCAACAGACTGGATACATAAACAGGACCCAACATTTTGTTGCATACAGGAAACCTACCTCAGTGACAAAGACAGACACTACCTCAGAGTAAAAGGCTGGAAAACAATCCTCCAAGCCAATGGACCCAAGAAACAAGCTGGAGTAGCCATTCTAATATCGAATAAAATCAACTTTCATCCAAAAGTTATCAAAAAAGATAAGGAAGGACACTTCATGCTCATCAAAGTAAAATCTACCAAGAAGAATTCTCAATTCTGAACATCTATGCTTTTAATGCAAGGGCACTCACATTCATAAAAGAAACTTTACTAAAGCTCAAAGCACACATTACAACGCACACAGTAGTAGTGGGTGATTTCAACACCCCACTCTCTGCAATGGACAGATCATAGAAACAGAAACTAAACAAAGACAGCTAACAGAAGTTATAAACCAGATGGATTTAACAGATATCTATAGAACTTTTTATCCTAAAACAAAAGAATATGACTTCTCGGCACCTCACTTTATCTTCTCCAAAATTGACCATATAATTGGTCACAAAACAGCCCTCAACAGATACAAGAAGACTGAAATAGTCTGCGGTGATCTGATAGGATGCATTGGATTAAGTCTGTTCTTCAATAACAACATAAACAATAGAATGCCCACATACACATGGAAGCTGAACAACACTCTACTCAATGATAACTTGGTCAAGGATGAAATAAAGAAAGAAATTAAAGACTTTTTAGAGTTTTATGAAAATGAAGCCCCAACATACCG
>JADRCD010045411.1:0-19913 GCA_019843815.1 Montemys delectorum | reverse complement strand
GTTCTTTTTAATACCTTTTTCTGAATTTACTATTCATTTTCCTTTCTTTTGTGAATACTAACAAATATCAACTTCCCAGCCTCTGTATTCCAAACTCACTTCTGTTTGCTTCTATTCATTTCTTTGATGCATATCCCTAACATAATGTAACTATTAAACACACATTTTGTTAAAACTCTGCATTTTAAAGACAAACCAATCACCCCTATGCACAGATATGTAGAAATATACACACAAGATTGATTTTCTTTAAATTTGCCCTTTTATAAACTTAATGATATTATTACTTTACAGTATTTGAGATGTTTATATTCATACTATGCATATTTTCCTATTAGAATGGAAAACTTATTTTCTTCATAAACAATACGCATCAGTACATGAAACAACTTTTATAAGTCTTTAGTTCCCAATATTTTTAGAATGTGCAAATGCATTGGAGAATTATGTTTCATGACACTATACCATTTACTCAAAGCATCCTTTGTTTTTTTTTTCTTCCTATAATAATCTTTACTCCATATCCAAACCCAAAATCTCATATTAAAGTGCTCTAACCACTCCCAGGTCCCTGACATTGTCATATAGTCTGACAGTTTAACAATATAATGTCTTCATAATCTAACCCATTGAAACATGTTTTAGATTTTTCTCCATTTACTTATTTGAGAGTCCACGGGAAGTCTAATCACACAGCATGCATGTTGAGTTTATAAGAGAACTTATAGGAATTGGTTCTCTCTTCTCTCATATGGTCCTAGCAATCTAACTCAACTACTGAGGCTTGCTGGTAAATTATTTTTACCACTGAGCCATTTTGTCAGCACTGAAACAAACTGTGGATGTCCTAATTGAACAGAAATATTAATTGAGTCTACTGTGGACAAAGCATACACTGCTAGCTACCAGGAACATAGAGATTGATTAAGAAGCTGTTTTTCTTCAAAGAACTCACAATCTCAGTATTTCAGTATATCAGTGCTAAGTAAGGCTCAGTGCAGTGCAGTGTGTAGACACTCTAAAATAGTACTTGATCTTGTCAAAGAAAACGTGTTTGTTTCTTTGTTTCTTTGTTTTCCCACTAGTAATGTCTCATGGCTCTTAATCATCCCTAATATTCTTGCATCACATGTCTGAAATTTCCAGGCTCACTTGGGAACACGTTGTTAGGGAAAGTAGTATGATCAGTAATGTGAAAAACAGCTCAAGGAAAGTGTAATCTGTGAACAAAATACACAAAGAGAAAGAAAATGTTCTAATATAGGTATAAATTTGAAAAAAATGTTAAAATTGACAAATTATAGTAGAAGATGCTTATTCACAGTTGAGTGTGTTCAAGGTGAGCTATTCATCAAGTTGAATAGCAAGTATCTAGTTATAATAATGGTAAATCTTGTACTACATAACTGAATTCTTTGTTAGGAGCAAGAAACATGAATTATTTGCAAACACTATAGTAAATAAGATGTAAAACCCTTATTAATCAGAAAAGGCTAATTGAGAGAATTGTATCAGCTGCTAACTCATATTAATGTCCCCTGATAAAAATTAATAGAGGAAATATACAAAGACATGAGTAATGAAAAATTACTGAGCATATGTAATACATACTTTTATACAGTGTCATTTTTCCATTTAGGTTTTGTGGTCCCATTATCAATGTCTATTTTTCAGTATATAATTTTATTTTATGAATTTATAGCTCTTATTGTTTTAATTCTGTCTTCTTAGTTTGGTGTTTCATTTTACTTAAACTAGTTTTGAGTAGCATTTCAGCGAAGTTTAAATAACACATTTATATGCTGCCTGGGAATCCTGGATTTCATCAAGAATATTGAGCTAGTTCATTTTATGAGTAAATATATCACCTGAGGCACCACTCAGGGTACTTGCAATGAAATTAATTTTAAATACAATATATATTTTCTTGGTGATATTATAAATTATCAACTTAATATTTTACATATGAATGTCAGATTAATAAAAGGAGAAAATTATGAAGCTAAATACCCCTAGCAACCTATTTTTGTTAATAAAGTTTTAATGAGATCTCACAATATTTGTTTATTAACATATGGTCAAAGGAATGACTGAATCAGCAGTTACCCTCAAAGCCACATGGATTATATACCTCAAAATATTTAATGTGGAACTCTTTACAGAAAAACAATGTTTTCTAACTCATACTTTAGAGGACAGAGTAACAAAATATTAGGGTAAAAGATGTCTGCATTTATCCTCTAATTAAAATTTTATGTTGTTAGCTATATTATTGAAATAGAATTAGTCTATATTCATAAATCAAGTTGAAATTCACACTAACAAAAACATTTAACTTATTTCTTATTTAACTCAAATTTTAATTTATAGTATTAATTGGAGTGGTTGATTTATAAATTTTAATTTTATTTGACCATAATCATTTTACTTTTTATGAGATAGCCATAGGTTTCGACATATGTACAAATAAGATCATAACCACATCAAGGTATTTAGAAAATCTATTCCCTTAAACATATAATTTTTATGACAGAACTTTCAGAATATTTTAAAGATTAAAAATCAAGTTTTTAAAATATATAATAAAGTATTGTTTAGCAAAGGCTTGAAAATCTTGTAAATAGAGTAAAATTGGCTGAATACTTTTGAAGAACACACAGCAAGTCTTCCCTTGACATCTCTTACTGCGAGTCTATTGGGTCCCTGAAAAGTCATAATGGGACACTCAATCAAATGACCATGATAAAAGCTTGTTCAATTTGTTCTATCTGAACCTTCTCTCATTATGTCAGTGGTGCTGAACACAAGTCTCCCAGCAAGCCAGTAGTATTATGTTATGAGACTTTGGAACTCAAGGTGAGTTGTAAAAATAGCCTTCTATATTCTAATGGGGATTCCTGGTCAGTCAGGAAGGCTTGCCTGCTGTGGTGATTTGCTAGCATCCTGCCTGTTTGAAATCTTATTATTTTGCTTTTTTCCAACTTCTTCTATTTCTCACCATGAGTACTGGCAATTTCTGTTGCTTTTTAAATTAAAAACTCTAATAGGATATAAAAAGTCATCAGATAATCTTTTCTACCCTGGTTGCTTTCATAAAGAAGGTGAAGTTCCCCTTGGAGAGACTGCAGAACATTAGCATTTGTATGCAATGAACAGTTTCAAATACGTTAAGATTGATGTGCAATTTCTCTTTGACACAGGAGAAACAATTAGGATCCACTGCAGTCGTATATTCCAGAGCCCCAATGTTGCTTCTACACTTTAAGTGTTGTTGGATCATTATGTGAGATTCATAATTTTGTCCTGTTGTAGCTGCTCCTGCATTACCATCTAGTCTTAATTTATTATACCCTATTAAAGTTTTTAGGTAATTTGTTCTTATTGATACTCAGACATTAAAATGTCGGCAGGCTGTGAAAATGAATAAATTTAATGTGCCAGCATAATTCTCCAAATCTGGGCTTTACAACTAATCCTACAGACTTACATTTTATTATAAATCATTGTTAATATAGATTTATTTGAAGATATCATTTTACTGCTAAGTTTAAATAATACATTTTATGAAATTTATCCCCAAGATTTCTATTTTTTTACACTATATGGTTGCTGCATATTTACAAATTACATACATTTGCTGACTAGTAATGGATTGATGAAACATTTGTAACTTAAAAAAAACCACACAGTTGCCAAATACAATAAACATTGCAACATGGAAGCTTCTAGTCATTCATTTAACATGTTTTCTATGATGAAAAAAATATTCCATTGTACAAATAGACAGATTTAAGTTTATATCCTAGACTATCCCAACAGAAATGCTCAGGGCAATTCAATCAATATGATGACATATAATAGAATTTCAAAAGAGATGTTGTATAGTAAATTCTTTTAAAGTCTCTTTGAAATTTCATTAAAAGATATATTATTAAACAAAGTTATTATGGTATGAAGAAAAGAGAAATAAGCAACTACCGTAGGTTATTCTATGCTGCTATAACAGAATACCTGATAGCAGGTCATTTATAATGTCCAGAAATGTATTGGCTTACAGTTTGATGCTGCAAAATCAAGGGTACTTGCAATGGAATGGTACTAGTCAAGAAACTAGCATCTAATAAGGGACGTTTTATAGGTTATCACATGGCAAATTTTCAGTAAATGAAGGAGAGAAGAAATAAACTTGCCCTTTTATGATGTTCATAGTCCTACCTATAAGGTAGAGTCATTACTGTCTCAAAGTTCCACAATTAATAATTTTATACATGTAAGTATGTTCTTTTTTTAAAATAATTCCTTTCATGGCTCTCAGTTCAGGGATGGGACCACCCATCCATTTCAAAGCTTTTAACCCAGAAGCCTGGTTTGTTTGTTCCTTGGTTTGTTGGTTTGTTTTTCTAGTAAATGACTTTGCCCGGGCTTGCCTGGACTTGCCCAGTTCTTGGAAATAGAGATGTAGTCCTAGTCTTCTGAACTACCAGTTTGAAGCCTTTCATGGAGTTAGCCTTTCTCCATATATGTAACAGAATGGCCTTGTCAGGAATCAATGGGAGAAGAGGCCCTTGGTCTTGTGAAGGCTCAGTGCTTCAGTGTAGGGGAATGCCAGGGCAGGGTGGCAGGAGTGGGTAAGTCGGTAGGGGCACACCCTAATAGAAGCAGAAGGAGGGACAATGGGATAGGAGGTTTCTGGGGGGGGGGAAGAATCGGAAAAGGAATTCAAAAATTTGAAATGTAAATGAATAAAATATCCAATAAAAAAGTAAAAAAAAAAACTATCAAACATCTAAGAGTTACTAACTTTCAAAGGGGTCACCCACTTATTACATTCTGGTTAAAGATTTTTATGATTTGGTTGGAAATAGCTCAATCTGTAAGGAATACAACAGAAAGTGGTCACAAAAATGCATCTGTACAATGGGAGAGTGAAGGATTTTGCCATGAGTGACGTGTCTACCTGAAAATGTTCCCCATTTGCAAATATTAAAATTAATGTATGGTTCCGTTACCAATGTTAGTGACAGCCAACCCCAATAAGCATGACTTGGACACCTGTCATCCATAAGCTAATCATTTGTAAAGCAAAAAATAAAAATAATAAAAAACTATTTCATGTAGTCACATTAGTAACAAGAAAAAAATAAAAACATCCAGAGACTGCCACTAGTTCATCTTGAGTCCTAACAAGAATAAAAGGTTTCAATAGTAGGTATTTACATCATATCTAATCACTCTGGCCAAGTTATGGTCACCAGCTCACCATTGTCCCCAGTCTCTCTAGGAAGATGCTCTGACAAGTTGTAAATCTTTCTTTGAGAGACAAACTCCTCCTCTGACTGAAAAATCACTCCTGTGATTGTTTCCAGGGTGTCAGACTTTCCTTCTCCCACCATGAGATTCCTGGGAGGCAATTATAATTTTTGAGGGTAATTGTTTCAATAGTCTGATAGCTAGAAGGAGGGAGAATAAAAGTGCCTATTTATAATATCCTTATTTTTGTTGCTCAGATAGATTTCAGTAGCATCATATCAGCAATAACCTGTTAGGCTTTTAAAAGTATTTACATTGTGTGTCCATGGGTGGAATATGTGTTTGTCCCCTCAGAGTCCAGTGTATGGAGTTGGATTCCTTGTATCTGGAGTTGCAAGGTTTTGTGTCCCACACCCTCCGAATATCTTGATATAAAGTCTAGGAACCAAATTCTGAGAACTACTGGAAAAGTAGCAAGTGATGTTAACTTTATTGCGCCATCTCTCTAGCTATAAACATAACACACAGGCACACAAAGGTACATACACACATACACAGAAAGACACACACACACACAAAGACACACACTAAAATTGAAAGACTTAGGAAGTAAGCATTTTTGTTTATTGAGGTTTAATTGCATTTTTCTTATATTTGATCAAATAGAATATATCATCAAATGTAAATTACCCTACGTCTTTTTGCCTGATATAATGATATTCAAACAACATCTTGTTATTAGTTGAAACACAACATTCCCTGTCTGTCACTGACATTTTTGAGTTCCAATTTGTATAGTTTAGAAATGAGACCATCAGACACTTAATATTTTTTGTTTTGTTTCACTCTGGTTTTCTTTGATAATCAGCAAACTTTGGACAAATTGTAGGAAAATAAGTAATGTTTGTTATAAAGAGATAATAGGAAATATAATTGGAAAGAGTTGGAAATCAAAAGGATTAGGGTCTACTAACTCTAATTACTACCTCTTCCCTAGTCTTTCTTCTTCCTGTCTTCTTTCTAAACTTAATTTGTATCTTTTATTTTATTTGTATGTTTAATATTATAATTTAGTGACATCATTCTGACCTTACTTTTCCTCCCTCCAACCTCTCCCATATACCCCTCTTTGCTTTCTTTCAAATTCACAGCCTAGGTTTTTAGCCACTAATTATTATTACATTCATATATCTATACATATATGTGCATATATTTCTCATTAAGTCTATATACTGCTACCTGTCACTCAAAAATGAAAAAAGAAAGTAGCAGTTGGTGTTCTGGTATAGAAATTAGAAAACAACTTTACATCTCTTCTAAACTTTTCATTTCCAAAAGAAGTTTATCATCTAATATAAGAAGATAATTTGAGAGAGAGGTGCATGAGAAAACAATGTGGAGGTGCAATTTTTTTTTACATTAAATACACTTTATTTAAATAGCATAAAACATGGTTGGCTCTATGCCAATTGGTCTTATTATTGGGATGAGGGATCCTGAAGGAAACTGGAGTGGAATGGTTTTTTGCTGTGTTGTCCATGTTAGGTTAGTCGAAAACTCCTGGAATTCAGCAGTCCTTCAGCTTTGGCCTCTGGAGCAGCTGGAACTACAGGTGCACACCACTGCATTCCAGTATTTTCCTTAGCTCAGAAATTCTAGCAATCCTTGTAGCTCCTTGCAACTCCTGGAGGAGAATCTTCGGCGCTCTGACACAGAGTTAAAGAAACTCGATGACACAGTTCAGCATATCTATGAGACTCTGCTGGAGGTGCAATTTATAAGAACTGATGTTCCGCAACTGCTAGCACCCATCCTCTTCCTTATTTTGTTGTAGGAATAAAATGTGTGCAATCAGGATGATTTAGTAGTTTGCAATGATTAACTATTGTCCTACACAGCCTTACTTGTGATAGTGGCTCAGCATCCCCCAGGGCTATAGTTTACTACACTTGAAATTTGTGGTTCAACCCCAGCTGAACTACTAATTATTGGTATCTTTCTTGATCATTCCACAAGAGAAACGTTCTCAGGTGGAATCAATGACAAAATTATAGCGTCTATCTTGGCTGTGGGAATTATTGAATTTTAGCCAATATTTTCCAGTCCTTCATTTATAATGTGAGAAAAGAATACAATGAACCTCAGCCTGACTGTCCTGACTTGCCTATCTTAGCACATTCATGAGTATATGTCAATATACATACACAGTTACTATCTTCAAACTTGATTTAGCTTCCTTAATGGGGCCCATTGTACTACTGACAGAAAGGAATCAGAAAATATTATTGATTGTTTAACTTACTTTCTTATGTATAATATTTATGATCATGAATGTAGAAAGCAACATTAAGCTAAAATCATATTTTCATAGACTTCAAACTCAGTTAAATGTGTATTGTTCATATAACAAATGTATTAGAGATTCAATGAGGAAATTTTTGAAACAGAGAAAAGAAGGAAATCCAGTCACCAAAACAAAAATCATTAAGAACCTAACTTTCATATAAACCATAGGGAATCCAATATAGATTTAACATAATAGAAAATGTCAGTGGAAAGATAAACTAGTTCAAAAGATGATTTAAAAAAAAAAAAACTTTTACAAGTAGTGATGAGAACAAATACAGAGGGCCATAGCCAGATACTATGCTTTTGGATCACTCTAAATGGCATGTCTCCCTCCATGTACTTCCTTCCCATAGAGCTCAGGGAACCTGCTGAAGAGGAGGCAGAAAGTGTTAAGGAAGGCCTGGAGAGGTTGGAGGTGGTAGACACCAAGAAAACAAGACTCTAAATCAACATGAGCAAAGCTCATATGAATACACAGAGAACAAGACAGCATGGACAGGCTTTGCATCTGTCTGTGCAACAATGTCCTTTGTTGAATATATTATGACTTCCAGTTTATTGTTTTCATGGGACTCCTGAGTATACAAATAAGTAGGTTTGTGTTCCTTGTGTCTTCTCTTGCTTACTTTTCCTTCCATGTGTTTGTTTTCAATGTGATAATTTTTTTGTTTTGAACTTCAATGTTTGAATTGTTCGAACTTCAATGTGATAATTTTTGTTTTATGTGTTATATTTTACTTTATTATATATATTTTTTAATGAAGAAAAGAATGGAAGAAAAAACTGAGCCCGAGCTGCTGAGGTAAAGGTTAAAATCTGAACTATCATTAATACCTTCTGTAAGAGGGAAAACCAGTTTTCTCCAATGGTAACATTGGATATATCATGTTAAGGAGTAGTTAACCAACATATAATGAATGGACTGCACAGTGTTTGTCCGTTTGTCTTTCTATAATTTTCAGCTGGTATTGTATTATTTGGTTTTCTTGTTTTTTGGAGGATTTGTTGTTGTGTTGGGTTTTTGTTTCTTTTGGAAAAAAAGTGCGTTAAGCAGGAAGGAGGAGAGGATCTAGAAGGACTTCTGTTCTTCTAGAAAATAATCAAAATATATTGAAATTAAAATTTTTCTGAAAAATGTAAAAGAGAAAATATGAATTATGGTAAAATAAGATTAGCAAATAAATTTAAAAAATATGACAGAAACAATCTTACAAATTCAGAGTAGGTCATGAATAAAAGTCTTCAAACTTTCAATGTAATACACAAGTAGCGTGTTTTTGTCAAAGGCTACAGTATGGTTATGCTTGTGAATGGATATAATATTTTAGTCGAATAGGACATCTATTGGACAAAATGGCTAAACATTCTTTTTTATATTTGGAAATACATAAAGGATGATTATAAAGTTTCTTACCACAGAAATAAATGGTAAGTACAAAATGTAATGCCTATGCTATTTCTTGATTTAAATGTTCTGCTAGTTACACAGACTTTAGGATATCATGTAGTGTACAATAAATTTATACTTATTTTATTTGCTTATTATGGTGAATACAACTCAGCATGGCTCTATAGATCACCAAGTACAGATATTTTATGCCAAGTATGATAACCTCAGTTCAATCCCCAGCACAAACAAGGTGATAAGAGACTTCCACAGATATTATCATATATGTGCAGGTGGTTTCCATATACATGCAATAGCGCTCATATGCACATATGCTCAGGAACATGCATAAAGAAGTAAATGTAAAAAATATAATTTTTAAAGTTTTAATTAAGTAAACAAATAACATTATATGCATCAGGATTGAATATGTCTGATTACTGACTTTAATAAAAAAGAACATCTGTAGCCTTCTTTCAGGTTGATTCTATCACTGTTTATACCTACCATAATAAATAATGAGAATTGATTGATTTTGGTATCTTTCAAGTTTCTCTCTCCATAATTTTTTCCCGTTATATCATTGCATACTTCCTGAAAGAATCTAGGTTAGTCAATGTAAGAAAAATACTACAGAGTTTAGAACATTCTCTAAGTAAGGTTTACTATTTTTGTTTACAAATTATATAGATGTTTAACTCTGGATACATTATGAAAACATGTGTTTAAGAGTACCACTTTTACCATAAAAATGTTCTAATATATTATAATCCTCACAAAAACCACACAAATAAGATTTTAAGTATGGATCAGGGATATGAAAACAAATGCACATGTCTTTCACTACTCAGATCTCTAAATTAGGGTTTATGGCCTATTTCATAAAATATTGTCTTCATAGTTATCATGAAATAGACATTGCTTTGTCTTAGCAATACTATTTATTTAATTATTTATTTGGCTGAGCAAGTACTCAATAAGTACTGAAGTTCATGCTCAGCTTTAGATTCAATTTTGGACTTTTGAAAGTATCTATAGATTGATGGGATTTTTAAAGTTTCAAACAACCTGAGTCATTTTGCTTTCAGTATAGTTCATTAAATATTTATAGAGCCCCTACTATGTGCCAGATCATAACTCAGGGGTCAAGAAATACTTTATGCTTTATTTATTAGCCACTATTCTTGTTTTAATAAAATAAAGAGAGAGAGAGACTTCTTCACCTGAGAAGAAAACTGGTTGGAATATTATATTATTGATAAACTACTAGTAGCATAATGAAATCCAAAGGTATAAACAAGATAAAAGATAGAGGAGTGAAAACAACAGATTTTAGCTTTATAAGGCCAAACCTTGTGTCATAAGCAGTGTGCAATGTCCCAGAGAAAATGGATTTATTACTCCAGCAGACTACCAGAAACATGTTTAGAGTAGGAAATATTTACTTTCCTAAACTTGTAGCCATTTATCTGTGTTGTTAAATTCCATGAAGTCTTCATAATAATATTAACAAATACAGTACATGAATATATAGAGTTTAAAAAGACACCTATTTGGAATAGCTCAGTCAGTAATTTTAACCCCAAATCCCATGAGGAAAAGAGGGGCTCATGATGGCACATGTTTGCAATTTGAAATCTGAGGAGAGATAGGGTGATCTCTGGAATCCCATTGTTAGAAATTGTAATGTAATTGGTGAACCTGAAATCCAAGCGAGAGACTCTTTCTCAAATAACAAGGATGATGACACCTAAGGGTGATGTCTGAAACACACACACACACACTGCATCTATTAATTGCCACAGTAATATTTACTTTTACTTATATGATATAGTGCCTTTTACTCTTTTGTATTTACATTAGAAACAATAAGATCAACCAATAAGACTAAGGAAAACTGCAGTTACTACATAGTGACTAAATAAATAATAAGGTAAGAATTTTGCAATGACTATAATTTAAAAATCTGTTATTTCCATAAGTGAAAATCACAGTTATTATGAGTACCACTAGGGCAAATTCTAATGTAGTTTTGTGATTACATTCATAGCATAAGTAAATGCTTATTTTCTGGTAAAGTTTGCTGAAAATAAAGTTGTATCACTTAATCTATGTTTACATACAGTAAACTTTGAATCCCAGGTAAAGGAACCTGAATTCATTTCCTAAAGCTGTTGTAACAAAATATTGCGAATATGGCATCTTTACATGAAATATTTATATTTTCAACAGACTTCAGGCCAAAACTTAAAGACAAAAGTTGTCACTAAGGGATAAATTTTCTGAAGTCCCTTGAACATCTCTTATTGCCTCTCACTATTCTCTTGAAGTCTTTTCTATAGAACTATTAAATTTCTGTTTCTACTCTAATGGATAACTCCATGTGTGTCCATCATTGTGTCTGATTTCAATGCTTTAAGTACATTAGTTTAACAAGTCTGCAAGTGGAAAGCCTATTTTTGCATGACGTCATTTTAACTAACTGAATCTACCTACAGAGACCTAAATTTAAGTGGCATCATATTCTGAGATTGTAGATAGATAAGAATTGTGTGAGAGTGCTGTGTGTCACGCTAAAGCAAATCAGATAATTGCAAATAGGTATCAGGAGACCATATTTTCTAGAACAATTAAAAATCATTTTGTTAACATAAAATAATCGTTGGTTTGGATTAATTAAATAAATGTTTTCTTTTAACAGAAATATTTTACTCCCATTCTTGTTGGATTTCAGGCCAGATCAGTCTGCTTTGAACAGGATGAAGATCATCAATGTTAGGGCACATGTCCTCTTTAATAATGACTCTTTCCAGCAGTATGTTGATTGTGGGTCTTTGACGGTCAGTTCTTCTAAATTGCCCCTCTCTTTATGAGAATGGCTTTTTCAAGACATGACAAGAATGTTCTTATGTGTAAATTTGTGTTGTAGGAAATAATACAATTTTGAATATTTTAGGATATTCATTTTGAAGTTCTTTAGTCTTTACATCAATAAGTTTACTTTATCTTCTACTATATTTAAAATATAAACTGGTATTCTCTAAAAATAACATAAAATCATCTACTGAGAAATATTTTTGTATTCCATTCTTCTGTGAAAATAAACCAAAAGTGTTGGTAGTATGAATATAAAAGTAGCTTCATGAAGCATCGTCTTTTCAAATAAGTCATTACAATATATTATAAGACATAAAATATTTTATTAATTCTAAATAGAAAGGTTTTTGATCCTAAATGTATTAGAAATTCATAGGCTTTATTATGTCATTGCATTTTAGATAAAGTTTCACTTTGCAGATCTAAATGGCAACAGATTCACTATGTATACTTGGCTGGCTTCAAAATTACAATTCTTCTGCCTTAGCCTCCTGAATACTGGTGTTTTAGGAATGAGCAATTATGACCAAATAAATTTGAATGTTTGTCTAAGAGAGAAAATTACAGCTTAAGTATAAAATTTATCTAAATACTCCCACAAACACAGAGGTTCATGAAAACTTTAATAAGAAGGTTAAAATAATTGTGCTGGGAAAAATATTTCTTCTGAAAAATAAGAAAACAAGAGAAATGAGTATCTCTACGGATGATAATACTGTATGCGTCAACCGGAGATATTACTTTTATATAGATGAGAGTGGGAAGGAGAAAGCAATGAATGTGAGCAAGGGAGCATTCTAAAATTCTAATTAACAAATTAAATTTCATCACCATATGTACATTATGTATAGAATCTATAATGGTCCTGAAACCTGGTATGATTAAGTACTGATAAATTGCTTTTTAAGTTCTAATAGTGTGCCAGTTTATCTTCTGTATTGTTTGTGTAGTGAAAAAAATTGCCAATATAAAAAACTATGAAAACTTTGGGCTGTCATCTGATTTTCCTTCTGCAAGTGCTAAGTTGCTTTTACATATTTCAACAAGAATAGAAAGCCACCACGGAGTGAAATTCTTTTGATATCTACAGTAATAAGGTAGAAGCCTGAAAGTATTATCTAGATTGTCATAAGCCTAAAATTTCTTTACATTATGTAGAACTAAAAGTCAGCATTAATGGCTAAATGCCATACTTAGCAATACTTTTCCATTGTTTAGGACTGGAAATGTGCCTGAAATGTACATTTTTTCCAAAATAGTTTCTGTAATATTTAAAATCTGATAAGTAACCTATCAGTTTTATGACATACTTTCAAATGTGAACATGAACATTTAAAGATACAGGTAAATAGTCAGAATATATATTTTTATCAATAGTAAGCAGGAGAACTAAGTTCCATTGGTTACTTGAAAGACACACAGAGCAACACATGGTTGCTTTCTCAACCTTATCAATCATTATTTTTGTTGTTCCCTGATCTTTCACATTTGGCATTTCAAGTATGAATATGATCTATACAAATCTTCCTATAGCCACATGTTTTTCACATATAAAGAAATTGAGAAATGAGGTACTGACTCTCTAGTAACTTAACAAGTTCAACATCCTTGCTTCTTCTAGGCTCCATCCAGTCGCTGCTTTATTTGGCATGAACTATTAAAAACAGTACTCTTCCATATTTATTACAGAAGTCAGCAGTCAAAGTCCATATAACTCTATTGTTTTCCACCTTCATATCTAATCTATAAGCAAGAAATACATTCTTACATCTATCTCCAAAATTCAATTTAACTTAACCTTCATTTCCTATGCCTTACTACCAGTTTAGGTCTGGTTCACCTCAGTTCTGGCTTTCCTCATACTGTTGTTGCTACTATTATCTTCAAATTGAATCCTTCCAATAGCCATACAAGTAATCTAAAAATAATACAGAATGTCTATTTTTTCTAGAATGTCTTATTAGCCAATGGTCACTGAGGTAAGAATATGGCTAGATTTCAGTGAGTGTAAAGTAAAAATGATAACTGGCAAAGAATTATAAAAATACAACTCCTGATATCTGAATACCCTCCTAAATTCTATCTAGAGATGATGAGTTAATGACCTTCATCCTAGACTAAAAGAGACATCAAGGTAGAATAAGTCAAAGGGACTTCTTGCTGTATTAGATCACTATAAAGTAGTTACTCTTGAAAACACGCTGTCTCTTTTCTTCTTTTCATTTTGAAGTGTGCTACATGAAAACAAAAAGAGCATCTTTATTTGCTTTCTGACACTCAAGATTGATTTAGGCAAGGCACGTTTGAAAGAGAACAACAAAGGTGACACACTAAAAGCACCATTAGTGCACAGGCAGAGATCAGGCTCTTAAGCTTTTAGTTTAAATAATGGACAAAGTATAAAGGGTGTGTTAGAAATGATATGGAGCTATGAAAACATATACAATAAAAATTATCAGATTATTCTAGCAGAATTCTGTGTGTTTGAATTTTTTTAATTTAGTGTACTGCTGTGTGTGTGTGTGTGTGTGTGTGTGTGTTTTCATTGGAGAAAAAAATAATGGTAACAACAATTTTAAATAGTAGAGTTACATCAGTGTTTTAAATCTAGCTCCAGTCCTAAGACAACTTGGAGAATGTATCATAGAAGATACTTTATTAACAGATAAGAATATATTCCATTACTTTCTACATGTACTACTAAATATTTCAAAATAGCCATGACAGTTAACAGACATTCAGAGTGCAAAGGTCATTTGACAACACAATTAAAAGTAAAAATGTCAACATTGTATTATGTATCTCTAACATATTTGTATTTTTCAAGGCAATCCCAAATTATGTTCCTAAGTGTCAGTAGAGATGTGGGTGATAGTTCTTATATGAAAATAGTACTTACTAAAACTGCTAGCCTGAGCAATTACTTATAGACAAAAGAAACTGCTTGATTTGAGTGTCTGTGCCCATTCTCTTTGTCCTATAGCTATTTGACTAAGATCGCAATATGTAAGTAGGCTTCTATTTCACATTTTTTAAAGATTTATTTATTTTATGTATATGAGTACACTGTCACTGTCTTCAGACACACCAGAAGAAGGCATCGGATCCCATTACAGATGGTTGTGAGCCACCATGTGGTTGCTGGAAATTGAACTCAGGACCTCTGGAAAAGCAGTCAGTTCTCTTAACTGCTCAGCCATCTCTCCAAACCCCATTTCACTTTTTATAGTAACAATTTTGACATTGAACTTCTCCTTCAAAGTAGATGTGTGTTTTATCCATTTCTGAGTTTTCACAGTGGTTTGTCCCCTCTAGTATGCGAAGTAGTATATCAGAAAGTGGCATGAATAAAACCATGACCCCCATGGACTGTGTGTCTTACACCCTGAGATACTAATTATATCATAGAAGAATTGAGTCAGATTGTCCCTGTCATCCTAACTGTTTCATCTGCTTTAGGAATACACCAGTGATTTTAGTTCCTGGTTTTTGTGTTGTTACTGTTTTGAAAGTTATTCTTTATCTTTGAGACAAGTTCTGACTTTGTAGTCCAGAAACATTACAGCATCCTTCTGACTGCCTGGGAATTAAATGCCAAAATTGCCAGCATTTTCTATCTAAAGGGAAATGCCATTGTGGTCATTCTGTGTTTTTGTAGTTTATATGTGGAATAATTTTAAGTTTCTTTATGTTAATTTTTTGATACTTACATTTTCAACTTTTTGTATGTGTAAAACAGACTTTCACTACACGGACCAGACTGTCCTCACATTTACTCTGACCTTACCTCCTCTGCTTCCTAATTATTGAAATTATGGACATGTACCCTATGCTGGCTATCTAAAATCACTTCTAAGAATCAATATTTTATTTCTTAGTGTATTCTTTGTTGTGAAGAAGAAATGAATCTGTCTACTCCTATAATTATGCTCTGTAAAACTACAACTGTACTTTGTCAGTACTTGTTAGAATAAATAATATAGTGAACTGTATTCCCTCATTCTCAGTATTTCTCTGTTCCTTCACTTGAATAGATGAGAGAAATGAATAAATAATCAAATATCATTAAAAATATTGTTCCGTGACAGAAATGTTAAAAGTCATTCAGAGATTAAGAATCCTTGAAGTGGTACTACAGAATGAGCAAAGGGTTTGGGTAAATTTAACATGAGAAATAAGAGATATGGTAGCAATCCTCAAACATTTGCAAGGCTTTTAAAGAGCTAAGAACAAAATTTCATTCTAAATATCTCAAGAGATACACAAATCTTAATTCTCTGAGTTGTAGCTACAGAGGACTCAATCAAGGGTTGTAAAATAGATGCTTTTCTAGAAGAAATTTGTGACTGTAATAATTGTATAATTTGTATCATTTAAGGAATCTGCACTTAGTCAAGATGCGGGAAAGTAAGGACCAGGAGATAATAACGTAGATTTATGATTACGTTGCTGACTAGAAAAGACCAAATTCAAGGCCCTATAGAACTATCAAAGTCTTTATTCAGGAGTCTTCTTTAAATGTGAGGAAAGGTAGTCCTGAACTGAAAAAAAAGTTAATAATATGAAGAAATAATCACATTTTAAAGGGATGAAGGCAAGCAGATAGGAGGCTGTGTTATCCTGATTGAGGGAACCCAGTCACAAAAGAATGTATATGATATGTACTCACTGGTAAGTGGATATTAGCACAGAAGCCCGGAATATGCAAGATACAATCCACAAATCACAAGAAACTCAAGAAGGAGGACCAAAGTGTGGATACTTTGATCCTTCTTAGAAAGCGGAACAAAATACCCTGGGAAGGAGGTGTAGAGACTAACTATGGAGCAGAGACTGAAGGAAGGACAATCCAGAGATTACCCTACCTGGGGATCTATCCCATATACAATTACCAAATCTAGACACTATTGTGGATGCCAGCAAGTGTAGGCTGACAGGAGACTGATATAACTGTCTCCTGAGAAGCTCTGCCAGGGCCAGACTAATACAGAAGTAGAAGCTCACAGCCATCCATTGGACTGATCACAAGGTCCCCATTGAAAGGGCTAGAGAAACAGCCCCTTAGGACTAACAACAATATGAACTAACTAGTACCCTCAGAGCTCCCAGGGACTAAACCACCAACCAAAGAGTACACATGGTGGGACTCATGGCTCTAGCTGCTTATGTAGCAGAGGATGGCCTTGTGGGACCACAATGAGAAGAGAGACCCTTGGTCCTGTGAAGGCTTGATGCCCCAATGTAGGGGAATGCCAGGGCCAGGAAGCGGGAGCAGGTGAGTTAGTGAGCAGGGAGAGGGGTGATGGGATAGGGGAGTTTCAGAGGGCATAAAATTTACAATGTAATTAAAGAATAAAAGAAAACATCTAATAAAAAATGAAATCATAAACATAAACAAAAAAATTCCTAAGTTAAAGAACCTAAGTTTTTTTTCCTATCATTTTTTTCTTAATATTTTGTCCATATGTCACACCCTTTCACTTTCTTTGTTTCTTTTTCAGTATGTTTTTGTTAGTTACTTTAATGTAAATACATGCATGGCTTTGTTTTTTCCAAGGAAAAAAAGAATGGGGATAAAAGTTAGGAGAGAGGAAAAGATAGTCAACACAAAGCTAAGTATGTATGAAAGTGTCATTTTGAATCCCATTACTTTGAAGACATGCAAATGAACAAATAAACTACTTGAGTAAACAAAAAAAATGATTTCTGTACACATCTAAACTATCAAAATTTGAAGTAGTGCTGGGTTCTAAATCATTTCCTGATTCTTTTTGTCATAAACACCTTAGGACATATGCATAAATTTATTTTAATGCCATACAATATCTCTTAACTAGTTTGTAACTGTGCATGGAAGAATAACTCTAAAATGTTTAGGTGAAATGTAAATCAAATATTTTAAATTTGGCTACTTAGGAAATTACAACAATGCTTACTAAATGCTTATAAACATTTAATAGTCTCATATATTCAATATCAGACTGAAATGAATTATTCATACCTGGAAGAAAATAATGATCATGGCCAAATCATTCAGAGAATATGACATTTAAGGGAGCTAGAATGTGCTCTAATTTTGTACGTTATGGTTAAATTTAAAAGAAAATGTATGACTAGTTACTATTACAATAATTGCTAGAGATCAGTAAATGGATGACTTTTAGTTAGCAGCTTGAATTCCTGTGTGGAGTTTGGGATACAAATCCTATCTTACCAGGTGAATGCTCTTTAGCAATGACTACACTGTGGATTTCCCAGTTTTATCATCAGTAAATTGAGAGCAGGATTTCACTCTATAAGAGAGAAAGAAATCCCCAAATATCTCACTTTGCTTTTTAGTTTTCAAAAATACTTTTAGATTTATTTTCATGTATATCAATGTTTTCCTTCGTTATGTTTTGTGCACCATGTGCATGCCTGGTGCCTATGGAGATGTTGGATCCCCTGGAACTGGAGTTAGGGATGATTGTGAGTCACCATATGAATGCTGGAAATAATACCTGGGTCCTCTGCGAAAGCAACAAGGGCTCTTAACTGCTGAGTCATCTCTTCAGCCCTTCATAATCACTTTTTGAAACCTGCCCATGATCCTTTAAGAGAACAGAAAATCTTAGATATGTTTGCTTTTGATTTTGCTGTTGGTCTTTTTATTCTTTACATTTATTTATTGGGGTGGTAGTGGTGGTGGTGGTGGTGGTGGTGTGTGTGTGTGTGTGTGTGTGTGGTTAGTAGACAATTGGCAGGAATCAGTTTCCTCCTTTTGTCATATTGGTACTGGGGCTCATTGGGTTATCAAGATTAGTGGTAAGCACACTTACTTGTCATGAGCTCTGTTTTCTTTTTTATAATGGTACACATAGAAAACATTTCAGGCTTTGAGATGATAGTTCTCTACCACAGATACTTCACTTTCTGGTTGTAGTGTGAACTTAATAGTGAACAGTACTTAAAATTAATAAGTAGCTATGTTTTTAATCAAATTTAAAAATAAGACCAGAAAGCAAAGCATTATCAGTAATTTGCTGTCCCATAGCTAACACATACCAGTGGTGACCTTGATAATTGTTTCCCAAAGATGTTAGGTTTATTTATGTCTTCTTAATTAATTAAGAAGCAAAAGAAACAAATTATATCAACATTAAAGAATAGAACTAATGTGAAACTGGACAGTTGTATACAGAGAAGACAGAGCATTCAATTAAAAGTGTGAAAATATAATTTGGAGATATGATAAGAATGGATAACATACAGTTGTATGAAGTTCAATAGCTTTCTATTATATTTTACATAAAGAATTTGCAAGCATAAATGAAAAAATCTCATTCACAATAATGCTAAAGTGTGGACTATAGAGTTAAATGCCTAAGGATGATATTATAGGTTTCATGGGGGTAATACCAGAAGAAAACACACACACACACACACACACATACACACACACATACACAAACACATCCACACACACAAAACCATAAGAACTACAGGCCCGTATTCCATTAGTCCTGGAATCTGACACTTGTTCCATTAAAATAGAAATCCTTGCCAAATTAACATTTGAATTTACTGCAATTCCAATCAAATAGCTTTTGATGGTTTTAAAAGCAATTTAATCCAAATATTTGTAAGAAATAGCATGGTTTTACGTTTACAATAAAGAAAATAAGATGTCAAAATGCTATAGAATATGTACTTCATTTTTTATAAGAATTGGTTGCTTTGGCTTAATAAATAACATCTTGCAACTAGCTATTTACCTATGCCCTATGCTATATACTTATATGTCACAGAGAGCCAACAGATAAGTATAAATTAATAGAAATAATAATTTGAATTTAGGTCATTGGGCTTGTGATAGAAGATGTGTTTTTACAAAGAGATGAAATCTAAAACATAAAAATGATGTTGTGACTCAATTGTTTGTTAATGTTTATATATACACAAATCAACAACAAAGTTAAAGAAAAATAAAAAAAAATTTTGAAAAAATATGAAGAAATTTTGTAAAAAAAAAAAAAAACATACAAATGGTATACACAAAGGGATTTCACCA